>JAEQBH010004144.1:0-235000 GCA_016808115.1 Tetrastigma voinierianum | reverse complement strand
ACAAGAGAACATCAGACACAAGATGAGAACAATAAGAATCGAGGAGATAGAACCAATGTGAAATACGTAAAGATTATTTGTACCCACAGACACGGTGATTACGATTAGTAAGGGGACAAATTTATCAAAAGGCAACAAGCATCATTAGTCATAGCGAAGTTGCTCCCATGCAATGTGCCCTCGGTATCTTAGAACCTCAAGGGAGGTGGTAACAAATGCTTTAATCAAACCATCGACCTTAGCTTTCTTCCAATAGTTTGCCAAGTTTATATTTCTTGGCGGTGGGTGGATCTTTTGCGCACCATTGTGATGGTTGCTGGAAGTGCAGGCAGATGGTCTTGATGCTGGTAAGGGAGAGGTTGGTTTAATGACGGGGAAAGTACCACTTGGGCTGACCATAAATGGCAGAAGAAGAACTCCCAAAGATTGATATAGAAAATGAAAATGAAACTTGAGAGCCGGTAGGCATCGTGAGGCGTAATGTAATTAACGACGACCATACATTCCTCGGGTGAAGGCATCTGAAGGCTGGGTAAAATACGATCTGCGTGTACCATTTGCTTGTGTAGGCGGGATTAGGTGTAAACCGAAAGAATTCTCATTTTAGAAGAGATAAAGCGATAATTTGGTGAAGTCGAGAATTTTAAGATGCCCGGATGATGAAGGCAGTTTGTGTTAGGATTGTCTACATGAAATCTAGCTATCACATCAGATTTCGAGGCAGGTAGAATTTCCGTCTTTCAAGGCAGGGTGTAGAATGCTAGTATGTGACAATGAGAGGTACACATGATATGAGGCATGTGATGCAATGATGGACACACAATACATGTATCCATGTGACACATGTCACATGAATAGTGAGAGGATAAGAGATAAATGCCTTATATTAAGCCATATGTCTAGTGGTCCTTAAAGTCAAACTAAAGATGAGAAATTAAGTAGAAAAGAAAAGACATTTTCTCTTCTTTTGTAGCTTAGTATCTAACAGTGGGAGAAAACGATTTTAGAGAGAGAAAGTACGACTTCTCTCTAGATTTCACGACGTTCGGTTGTGGTTCTTGTTGAGTAAGAGGAGAAGTTGATTACACTGCTTTGCAAGAGACTCTGGCGTGGACACAGGTTTGTGGAGTTTCGACAGCACTCAGGGAGGTAGGGTTTTCTTCTACTTGTTTTATTCCTTGGTACAGAGCCGTTTTGATGGATAAGGGATATTCTGAGGCATGAATGACCCGTCTTTTAGTTCCAAGGTGGGATTGGTGAGAGAAAATCCCTAGTGTGGCCGTGAACAGTTTTGAGACCTAGGGTTTTACTGTTCACGTGATCTTGTGTGTGGTTGGTGTTGTTTGAGTGGTTGAATGAATTGGCAAATTGTTTATTTGCCCATGTGAGCTAATTTGATGTTATTGCTATAAATAAATAACATGTAACAGTTGGTATGTGAATTTGTTAACACATCCATGATTGATATATTAGCATGTGTTGTATGAAAATGACATAATGCATTTCATATGCATTGGGCGACCTAAATTGTAGGTGTGAGTGCATGACCTTGAAAAAAGAAAGGAAAATGGTTGTGAAAGGAATTTCAAAGGAAGATTTTCCGAAGAATTTCCTTGGAGAGTTATCCAACAGTTCATCTCGGAGGAAGACCCATGACTGCTTCGGAGAATTACCTAGCAATTCACTTCGGAGGGTTGTCCAATAGATTTTACCGAAGCTTGGTATTATGTTTTCAAGAATAAAAACCTTTTGTTTGAAAACAGTGTTTTCTCACCCTTGGCTTAGGCATGCGTGAGGGAGTCAATGAGGGTTCGAGAAGTGGGAAACGGTGAGTCACATTCTCATCCATTTCATGTAGACATTTGAGTATGAACATATATGTTTTGCTTGAATGTTTGGTTTGCCATTATGAGCATAGGTGGGAGTAACCCATGTAGGGAATTCAACTCTTGACGTACTACCTTGTCGAGAAAAATTATTTAAGGTACGGGGAGTGTTCGGAAGGCGAGCAATAGAGCCGCTTTTGAGAAGAAAGCAGGCATGTAACTGATTACATTTTTGTAAAGCATGTATGAAATATTACACTTGAAACATGTTTGTAGTAGAGTGGGTGTAACAACTCTTGAAACTATTAATATCAGTTGGGTTATATTTTGGTGAGTATGATGTGTAAGCCAATGTGACCATTTTACTCATGTAATGGTCTCATGATACTTAGGACACACGGGTTAATGATGGTCGCGGGACCCCGAAGATGGGCGTCACATTAGGAACAAGATCATTTTCAACACGAACTAGAGCAGCAGGTGCAGAAAAAGACCCATCCAAATATCCCATAAGATCTTGACTTTCAAGCAGAGGAACAAACTAACGACGCCACAAGAGATAATTTGTGGGAGTCTAGTTTGATGGTAACCATGAACCATTGTATTAAGCGGAGACGGAGAAGTGTGGATTCGGCCATGAAAAAACTAGCAAAGGGTTGACCCATTAGCTCGTGTGTAAGGAAATGCGTGAAACAGAGAATAGGATTTATTCTTCTGAAGGAGATATTCATTTATAGACAAAGATACATTTAATATGTACAATTACAAATATGGAAACAAATATACAAAGGAATAAGCGACCACAATTGTGGAGAATCACTGATATCTTGGTCATAATAAGAGGAATTGGATTGTCCTCTAATACTATCTAATGAAGAAGGACTTAAAAGAGAAAATAGAGGGAAGATGATTAGGGAAAAAAAGTAATCATCCCACTTCATATAATAATTTATTTTAAACACTTATTTTTATATATAGTTGTCCAAAAATGAAGAAAAATATATACAAAAAAAGAAAAGAAAAGTGTTATAATGTTTATGTATCTCATTCTTTTGTCTAACTATATATTAGTTAGAATTCTGCAATATTCTAATGTTTTGAAAAGATACACAAAATGCCAAATCCATACAAGACGCAGTCACGCAGAAAGAAGAAATATTACATTCTATAAAATTTTTGAAAAAGCTAGCAAATTCCTGTCAGAATTCAAAATAAAAATATGCATCTATTCCCAATTGATTCCTCTTGATAACATCAAGTTGATAACGTCAAGTTTGGTGATGTTAAAATGTTCAAGTTCCTCCCATATTTAAAACCTGAATGGGTTATTTTAAATCTTTAATTTCCTATACAATATTTAAAAAATAAATGTATAAACCCAATATTAAAAACAAAATCAAAATTCATTTGGTAATCTGAACAATTTCCAAATTATATATAACCATGGTTGATCAAATTGCATGAACAAAGTTGTCATTGTTTTTGTTTATCCTAGTGTATAATATTCCTCCCAGTTTTTTTTTGCTTTAGATGATCTAACAAAGAGGCCAGGTTAATCATGCAAGTAGTCATACTTATCGGACTTAAATCTAACTACCATGGCTTGTATATTTTAATTACAGACTCAAATGAAATTTACCTGACCTAATTAATAAAGTATTTAAAAATAAATAAAATAAAACTTTCAAACTAAAATAGAAAATGTGGGGCAGTTTTTGACCATTTATTTTAAGTTAATCTCATGCTAGATCTCGCATTTTCTATATAAATTACCATTAATGGAAGGTGAAAGTTACACTAAAGTCCTTTTAAAAAAAAAAGTTGCACTAAAGTCCTTTTCAAAAAAAAAAAAAAGCTACACTAAACTCTAAAGTCACTTTTTATTTTCACGCTTCTATTATTAATTAGAATGGTATTTCAGAAGAAAATATATATTTTTTCTGAGAAAAAAAAAAGAGAAAATGTTTATAAAAAATAGATATTTTTGTTGGGTTGAAAAGAACAACTGAAAAAGGTTCGTTTTTGTAAACGGGGATCATTTAATTTATTTTAATAAAATAACCCTTTTAAAATCTCAAATAACAAACTCGTTTTCAATTATGTAAGAAAATTTAACAGTTCTAAGTTATTATAAAATTAAAATTACATAAATACTATATATATATATATATATATATATATATATATTATTTGTTATTAATTTGAAATTTTTGATTTAAGCATCTTTACAAAAAAACCATTGTAAATAAAGTGATTCTAAAAGTTTGATTTCACTTCAAATAATATTTTATTTGAAATAGATAAATTTATTGATTGAGGTTAACAATACAATGAATAAAATTACTTTAAAGGATGACGTACTATCTAGATTAATACTAAAAATGATCGAAATCAAAGCTTATATATTTGATAATATAAAAATATTTAATTGATAAAAAAGATTTGATATGATGATTTTGATGAATCGAACTTTGTAATATAGTATGATACGAAAATCATGAAAAATTTACTTGTTGGCAATAGCATTCACTCTTGTAACAAATTGACAACAAAACACGTAACTTAATATGTGATGGGAAAAACAAAGAGCAAACCAGATTGATGTAGGAAATAAGCTAATATATTGGAAGAAACGCGTATTTGAGAAGAAAGCGATGAAAATTGTGATTTCGAGATAAGGTTGACAAAAAATTATCCATCTATCTAATGAAAAAGGCAGAAAAACGAGCGAACAAAGGGAGGAAAAACTATAATAGTTAGAGCTTCCAAAGAGGAAAAAAAGTAATCATCCCACTTCATATAATAATTTATTTTAAGAGTTTTGTACTTATTTACTAATAGTTGTCAGGGGAAATGAAGAAAATGTACAAAATAAAAAAAGTATTTGTAATGTTTCTGTATCTCCATACTCCTATTTGTCTATCTATATTAGTTAGAAATCTTTACACTATTCAACCAAATCCATACAAGACATGATCACATGAAGGAAAAATATTACATTTTATAAGAATTTTGAAAATGTTAACAATATTATATTGAAATTCAAAATAAAAATAGAGAAATTGATTTAAAACGGACAAATCCAATTATATGTTATTTGTAAAACTAATTTCTTGTAAAAGTAATTTCAAAAATATCATATTTCGGATAAAAATATCTCTGAATCTCCTATACCCCACATGATAACTAAATCTCCAAGTGATTATAAATCTCTCATAATATATATATATATATATATATATATATATATATATATATATATATATATATATATATATATATATATATATATATATATATATCATTACCAAATTTATAACTAAATCTTTAAGAGTATTTTTGTTTAAAGTATATTTATTTATTTATTTTTTGGATTTCAAAGAAAGAAATTAGTTTACAAAATCCCATAAAAATAACATTATTTAGATGATAAAAAAATGTACAGAAATGTTTGAAAGAAGAAAAATCAAAAATCAGAAAAATGAAGTCAATAAAACTTATATATTGATGTGATTTAATTGATTAGAAAAATTAGGCATGATAATTTGTCATATTTGGCCAAATCCATTATCCAATATCTTAATTTTTAGGTCTCCTTAATTATTTATTGGAAGACTAAAATTATTATTATTATTATTTACTGTAGATTAATTTACATATTACAAAGGATAAAAACTCAACTATTTGCATGGTTCGTGAAACCATCACGGAATCATAATGCGACACCTCGAATCAGGGGTCGGGTTGATAACCCCTCGGCCGTGGAATTCTGTGGTTTGGTGACCCGATACCATACTATTGTGTCTAATTTATCGGGATCCATATTTTCTAAAAATTAGGCGAATCTCCTTTATTGACTCTTTGCAACATACAGCACAATATCACAATAATCCATAAGAGTTTATTACAACACTTATGATACATAACATATATTAAAACTAGCTTGTTCTAATATAGTTTGCCGACCAACACCTCAATCGTCCTTTTCATAGGGACCCATTCATTTCATTTAAATTTAAAATATGAAAATATGAAAATAAAACTTTTAATTATAGTCCATAAGAGTCTGATCACGACCCTCTTACCATATTTACATACTCGACTATTTATACAATAGTCCAAAAAGATTTAATTACAATTCTTTTTATGTAAAATACTTTTTATAAAAGTATTGTCAGTCGCTGTCGGCATAGCCGCGATCATTGTCGGTGTAAATGCTCCACTGTACATTCCATTATACGCGAAGGAGGTTTCAATGAGGTGAGTAATACTCGATGAAAATTTTCTTACAGGGCTACTCCCCTCACAAAATGCACATGCAATGACATATATAAACATCAATCACATTTAAATCTGATTTATCTGACATTATATGAAATGTTTCATTAATCATCATGAAGTCACGACCCTTCATGCTCACAACTTGAGTCCCAACCGACTTCCCCACACTTGCAATTTCCAAGTGTGGAAACCAGCCATTGGTATTTAACCCAGTGATTAAAACCATTGGACAACCCTCTAATTTTAATTTATCAAATCTCGTGTGTTTATTTGGGTTGCCGAATTTCAGGAGTCTCTGCGAGAAGCCATACTTAGTACTCACGAACTTTCATCGTTGGATACATATGTCGACCAGAATAATATTTGGGTCTTTCACCTTGGGGATCGCGTCTTGCTTCACCCAGAACCTGCATGATTTATTATTATTATTATTATTTTTACAGTGTGACTCTCGATTTTGGAAGTTGTCCATTTCCAAGCTCACCACTCATTCACCAAGAATGGTGAATAACAATTAATACCATGCACCCACACTCGACTCTACGCGATGTGACCGTGAATATGAAATGCATGATACCATGCATTTTCTTCATATTACATGTATATATGAGTCTTTATATGAAACATTAATACACCATGGACAATTATAATTTTACATATAATTTATCCATACAATCTACGTTAATACATCCAAATAACATATATATTAACATGATTTTTTTACACACAACAACATGTTATTTAATTTTTTACAACAATAACACATAAAATGGCCCAAATCTCGGACCCACATAAAACAGGGGACCTCTTGGTCCTTTCACGATTCGTCACCGAATTATTGGGATCCTAAAACACACCATAAAACCCAAAGATATCAATCCCGGGATCAAAACCAAGCCTCAACCCCAGTCGGACTGCCCAACGATTACGAAATCTGCTCGGATTATCCAGCTTGATCTACGAAAATTCAACCATAAGCGTCAAAAAACAATCACAGAATTTGCTTGAATTTGTCAGAAAATTGTCTTGAAAATTCCTAAAAATTCCTATACTCAGTCTAAAAATTTTGTGATTGAAATTTACGGCCTCCCACGACCTTTATGAAAACCTCAAGCCATTAAATGACCTTTAGGCTAGAAATAACATAAATAGGAAAATTTCCTACCTCGTAGAGTTGTGAAACTCAAGTTTTTGTTTTGCAGCGCGTAGCTCTTGATGTGTGAGGCCGAGCTTTAGCTTCTACTCCAGTGAAAACCTATGATCAGATTTCCGTGGGTACCCAGAGAAAGCGAAGAAAGAAAATAAATAAATTTTCTCTCTCTCTCTCTCTACCGCTCCCCCTCTCCCATCCCCCTCTTGACTTTCTTTTTAATTTCGTTTTAAACTTTTTATTATTATTATTTTTATTATATTATTATTTGAATACATGGCTCATATTACCTTATTTGGGTTCGTTTTTGCCATAAAACAATTTATTTCTTTTCAATTCAATTTATTTTAAATGAAATTAGTTTAAGCCATTTCCTGACTTCCGAGATTTTCGTAAAAATCTCGTCACACTGAAATCCTTGACATATCACCCGAAAATCGTAAAATATTCCGTTTGTCTCAGAATTCGATGAAACTTTTATGGGTCACTAGATTCCTTGAGGCAATTTACTTGGCGCGGTCTATTTCGTCATTCGAGATCTAGAATTTCTAGGTTTCTGAACTCTTAAGCAGAATTATTATTTTTATTAACATTTTTCCATTTTGAAAATTTCCTAATTTTCGAGGTTTATTCTTCCCCCTTAAAAATTTAGTCCCCAAAATTCCACACACATACGCATCATCTCACATGCATATGCGACATACACAACTCAAGGCGTGTCGGGTATAATAACCCGCCCTAAGGTCACAATCGCGACAACTTTGATGGTAGTCAACCAAATCCATGTCAAGAAGGACATCAAAACCTGATATGTCTACCACCAGAAGGTCCACCATGAGTAGAATCCACAGGATCTCGACTCACAATTTCGACATATCGACCCGACTCTCACCTTAGATCGAGGAGAATTTTCCCATCTGATGGCTATTCGACCATAAACCTCGAAGCCCCGAACCTATCGCAGATACAACAACGATGAGTATGATGCATCTAATTTAAACAACCGTGCGGAGTAGAAACATACCTTCGCGTATCGTTGATCTCGCGCTCAGCCTCTAGTACAGCGGCGTGGGCCAGCCCTGGAGTCTCGAGTCTGAGTGCGTGGGCCACGGCTAACCTCGGCCCGTAATGGCCCATACGCTCAGGAGGTGCCATAACTCTGCGACTGGCCAGCTCCTTTGTATCTACCCAGGGTATGGAGGAATAGATTGTGTTTGTGCATCCTGATAGCGGGACCCGACGATGAAACCACAGGATCCGTACCTCAGTGGGCAATCCCGAGCATGTCGGTGATGGCAATGAAGCATGTCGTAGGCCACTGGGCGATCTTTGTACTGGGGCGCTCGTGGGACCGAAGTCCTCTGTCTCTTTCCCAGGCTTAGAAGAATTTGATCCTCCTTCCTCTTCCCCGACCTCGCATCCGAATGCCGATGCGTCCTCCGTCTCTCATGGCTGGGCATCCCGGAATACATAGAGTCCATGTTTTACCATGCGGCCCATAATCTTGCCCCGAATGGACAACCGATCCGATACCGATCTTAGGCCTTGGCCGTATGCGTGGCCGTATATCAATGGCATTTTGACTCGGTGAATCGCCCGCGTGTTCCATCCTTTGTCATCATTCCCTACCTCATCTTTAGGAACTCTTGGGCCTTTGCATAGCTAGCGGTGGCCAGGAAAATGTGCTCTATAAAGGCCTCGCTGGACTGCTTGATCATTTTCTCCCAGTCCACTGAGGTCTTAACCCTGAATCGCCGCGCCAGGACTCACCCTCTATTGGAATCACGGCCCTGCTGATCTTGGCCGCATTGGAGGTAATATCCATGGCTCAATACGCTCTCGATGCGAAATAGTGCATACCATCGATCTCTTTACGAGCATTGGAGGATGAGTCAGCGACAAACCTGGGAGTTTTCTGGACCTCTACAAATACCATTCTGACCAGGTGGTGCACGGGCGCACCCATTGGATAACCTCTACGTCCTGACTACATGTTTACTTATCCACTTATGAAATCAAACAACCAGCCTTTATTAATTTCATCTCGAGTTTAACTAGTAATACACATACCCGATTACTAATAGACTTAACAACCTTGACTATTGGAGTTCCACCAAGCCTTTTCCTTAGTGGTGTAAATTTACCTGACACTCTTTTTATTAAAACAATAAAATTAAACTGTGTTCATTTCTTAGGAACATAAGGTTATGGTTCCTAACAGCATTCCACTTTTTCCTACCAGTATGCCATGCATCATAATTTTCCATGACCTTCTACTACGATCCACATTTCAGTATACATCATCTGCAAGTGTCTATGTAACTCTTTTCAGTACCAGTTGCCTTGCAGATGCGCAATCAGAACATGGAACACATATCGACAAACATGGGAAACACACCATGCATGCAGTGGTCTAAACCAGTCCCATGAACTCATGGTAATCCTACACCTAGCTCAGGCTAAAGCTAATGTTTGTTATCTCAGTTCACGATATGCATGGCACTAAACCCCGTATATAAAAGCCACAGTTACTCAGAAGTATTTTTATAAATCACCATGTTTATGTGAGGCACAGTATCAGACACGTACTTGTGGATACCCCACATTGACTCAGTGGTGATATTTACTAAACTCCACATTTAAAGCATGACATTGGTATCTTCATGGACCATACGGCGTCCGTTTTGTGAATCTGAGGCGAGTCAGGATGCACTGTTATCCTTCAAATCACTCAAAATCAAATCTTTGCGAAAACGATTTCAAATTTGAGGCAAAGCCACTATTCAACTTCAATACATCGTTTACAAAATGGCGTTTCGTATAAATGATTTCAAGCCACATGTTCGAAGTTGAATAATTTTGAAAATAATCATCCCGAAAGAAAACATGGAATGAATGCGCGTGTAGACATACTCGAAATTTTCTTTCACTGGCTGGTAAACCATAGTCTTAAATTCCATTTTTCGATCAACATCTGTGCACAAATTTTGCTCATTGATGGCTCAAATACGCCTAAGCATTTTTCATGCTTAGTGGTTATATCACAATCCATTCTTGAGTTTCAGTTTAAATCCGTCTTTGATTTTAACAATTCAAACTTAAAATCTTTTGGTTATTGATGACATCTGACTCTGGCATCTTTGTTTTATATCTGATCGGTTGTGGTTCATTGATCATCCAGAATACCCTTTCTGTATTCAATAAATCATCATAATCGTCATGCATTTCTGATACTCTTTTCAATTTAATGTTCACAATCTCGATCAGTTCAATTCTATAAATTCAATTCCTTCACAATTCGATTCAGTTACGCGCCGCTTAATTTAACTATCGTTTTCGAATCAGGGATAGCAAGTCATCGGCATGGTCTCTGTGGGCTCCGAGGCCGGTATAAAACAGTTTTATAACCTGATGGTCACACGTTGGGGCTGTGGCTGGTTATAAAATCAATTTGTGAACCACTACCCGATCTTGTCCGTGGGCTACGAGATCGGTAACACATCTAATATAGTGTTCATAATAACACTTCTTTACGACCCTATTCAGTATACGATCATCATATCTGACTAAGCGGTTAACATTCGATTAAGGCGTTGATCTTTTATAACAATATGCTATACCGTTTACAACTATAATGATTCATTTCAAAACTCATAAATTTCATTTGCAAACATTTCCACGATCAATTTCTCTTCAAACCAATTAAAACAATTCAATATGCTTTTCTTATGCATTAAGAACAAACATTCAAACTTGAAAGCGAGAATAGGAAAGGTGAAACGAACATGCAAAAACTTGAAGCGAGGAATAGAGTCGGTGGAACAAACAGCGCAAAACTTGAGCAAGTAATAGAAGTCAAATCAGACAACCAAAGCTTGCACTTTGGTTCCGATCCTGAGTCTCAATCTCGGTTCGAGGTTTTCCTCTCGTCATTACATTGAGAAACCATTTAAAGAACAATATTATTCATGCGTGCTAGTGGTTTTTGTTAGGATTGATTTTCAGAGTTTAATATGAGTTCCAATTTCAACAAGCTATATATAGATGGATTCTTGACTTATTAGGTTCCATAGAGTCAAGAACCTTGTAGCTAAGCAGAGGTGGACCCAGAAAAGTTATGACCTTAAGTTGGAGGTCACACGTAATCAAACCAGGCGAGGTGACCTACATGCATGACTAACTGACCTATCACAGGCTCACCTACTGTCCTCCACAGACACATGAATGGATTCTTGACTCAATGGACTTTAGTAAGTCGAAACGGCTTTAAGCGGAGAATTCGAGACAGAGAAGTTATGACCTTCGAGTTGGAGGGTCACACGTAGTCAAACCCGGCCAGTTGACTGACTTGGCGGCCCGGCTGACACGGCCGGGTTGGCCTTGGCACTGGCCGAGGTGCGTTGGCCGAGCTGGTCAGCGGCCGAGGTGCACCTGGCCGAGGTGCAGATGAAGTTTGTAGCCATTGTATTGGCCATTTGCCTTCATCCAGGAAAAAAGACCATGCAGGCTCTGAGGTGGGGTGAAGTTTAAAGCCCCAACATCAAGTTCATTGATCTTAGCTACAATTTTAGAATGACTCACCGATTCACTTTGTTTATTACCAAAAATCTGGTTTCACAGGTCAAGTTGTCACGTAAGGGATCAAAAATAAAAATTTTCTTGGTTCAAATTACAACGAGCCTTTCAAACACATATAGGGGTCTTGAGCTCTTCTCCTTCAATACTAACAAGAAATGAGTTTGGAGTTAAGGCAAAACCATGCACAAGATAGAGGGTTCCAAACCATATATCTATTCTTTCTATGCAAAAAACTAGACAAATCCATACTATTATACAAAAAATCGATGCTTTTCTCTGAGAACATAACAAGTTCCATACCTTGTGTGGATTTACATTACACATGATCTTCTTTTCCTTTCTTCCTTATTCTCTTCTCTTCTTCTTCTTCCTTCTCTTCTCTCTTCTTTTCCCTTTTAAACTTATGGATCACCCTTAATCATTATTTTAAAAGGAGGAAGCTTGCTCTCTGCCTATACCACATGCCCTTTCCTTGATTTTTTTCTTCTTTGCTATTTCTTTTTTATTTAGGTCCCTTCATTTCTCTATTATTCCTCATTTAAGTCTCTATTATTTTCCCCTTACTAATTTATTTCTCCCAATTTCACTTAGACATATAAACTTGTACAATTGACCCTTAGGTCCGTTTTACAATTCCATATTTCTCTTTTTCCATGGTTTATTTCTGATTCAATAAATTTCTCATTTTAGCATATAATCATTTAATCAATATTCATCTAACAATTCTCGGAAAAATACCCTGATTATTTCGACTATACATGGAATATACTAATAATTTTTTATTATAAAAAATTTAAAATTATTTTACAGGGGCGTTCACAATCGACTATGCCCATGAGCCTGGGTAATGATACTTGAACCTAAGCTCACGATACCAAGATGTGACTTTAATCAGGGGTTAGATTGATAACCATCAACCAGTGGAATTCTTGTGGATTTCAATGACACGATAGCATACTATTGGGTCCCATTTATCGGGATCCATATTTTCACAAAAATCGACGGAATCTCTTACATTGGGGAGCTCTGCCGACATACGACTGTATCACAATAAATCATAGAGTTTATTACAACACTTTGATACATAACGTATATTGTGGCTTGTTCTGTGTATGATTTACTTGACACCACCTCAATACGTCCCTTTTGACAGGGTTCAAATCTGATATCATTTAAAAATTTAAATGTGAAAATATGAAAATAAACGACACAATTACGGTCAGCAAGAGGTAGAGTCGCCTCTTCCATATTTACCTCACATTTATTTATACAGCCAGTCCCAAAATTTAAAATTACAAGTTGCTGCCTCAAATACTTTTATAAAGTATTGTCAAGGCACATATCTGATATTCAGCTGCAATCACGAGCCTCATCGGCGCCCGTCTCATACTCTCCTTAACACAGGGGTCCCCTGTAGAATTGACAATGCTGGGTATAAATTTTTTCCTCTGAGGGCTACTCCCTCCTAAAATGCACATGCGATAGCGTACATAAACATCAATCACATTTCATACAATTGTACATTATTAGCAAATGTTCCGTAATCATGCATGAGATCACGGCCCTCATTCTCCTGACACGAGGTCTGATGACTCCCACTTTTTCTGGTACAGTGACGATAATTGGTATTTAACCCAATGACTTAAACCATTAGACAACCCTCCAATTTTAATTTATCAAATCTCGTGTGTTTATTTGGGTTGCGAATTTTCGGGAGGTTTCACCGCGAGCTTTACCGCGCCCTTGAAACACTGCGAACTTTCATCGTTGGATACATATATCGACGAATAAAAATTGGGTCTTTCACCTTAGGGGGGATGCACCTGCCATCTTTACTTCACCCAAACACCGCATTGATTTGTGTATTATTATTTTATGTGAGTCTCGATTTTGGGAAGTTGTTCCATTCCAAGCTCACATCATTCACGAAAAATGGTGAAAAAGTACCTATGCCGCACTTTGAGCTCAGCAGCATTCTTGTGTACCGCCAAATACATAATCTTAATGCATTTTCCTTCATGTTACATGTTTATATGGTACTACATGAAACATTAATACACCATGGACAATTATAATTTTACATCTCAAATTTGCATCCTCCGATCAAATTGTACATCAAATATATATTAACAGATTTTTACACCTGACAACATGTTATTTAATCTTTTACAACAACGCTTACAAAATGGCCCAAATCTCGGACCATATAAAACAAGGCACCTCTTGGTCCCTTCATGGTTCGTCGTAATTATTTGGATACCAAACACACCCATGGCTTAGAAAACATCGGTCAAGGATCGAAACCAAACCACAGCCCGGTCCGGACTGCCCAAAAGCAGTTAAAAATCCTTTCGGATTTGTTAGCTTGATCCCCGAAAATTGACTAAAGCGTCGAAAATAGTTAGAAATTCGGCCTGGATTATCACAGCGATCCCATTACAAGTTCCCTACGCTCGGTTCAAAAATTTTGTGATTGAAATTTCTACGATCTCTCACGGCTTCTAAGAAAACCTTAAGCCATTAAATGATGACCTTTAGGTTAGAAATACTTATAGTAGGAAAATTCTCTACCTCATGGAGTTGTGAAACTCAATTTTAATCTGCAACGTAGCTCTCTGATGTGTGGACGGACTTTTTGCCATACGCTCAGCGAAACCTACGATCCGATTTCCATAAGGAAGCGAAAAAAGAAAACAAATAATTCTCTCTCTCTCTCCCTCTCTAACGCTTCCCCTCTCCCATCCCCCTCTTGACTTTTCTTTTTGATTTCGTTTTTACCTTTTATTATTATTTTTATTATTATATTATTATTTAAATACATGGCTCATATTATACCGTTTGGGTCAGTTCTATACAAAACGATTTATTTAACTTAATTGATTTATTTTAAATGTTGAAAACAACAGTTTCGCGACTTAGGATTTATTTAGATTCTTTAGATTTATTTGAGCCAATTTAACGACACGAATCTAGTTTAAAATCATTTGATCCGATAATTTCTGGAAACATGATAGTATGATAATTTATTATTTTTATTAACATTTTGTCATTTTTAAAAATTTTTATTTTTCCCGGATTTTACACATAAGCGGGATGACACGCTTGATCTAGAGCTGGCGAATGTTGAGAACGTAACGATCATTAAAAGGTGAGTCAATTTATAATGGAGCTTCCAAGATGGTGAACGATGCCGTCAAGAGGATTCCGACCGGTAATACACAGTGCACAATTGTATGGATTGGAGGTGAAGTATATGTGGAGAAAGTCAAGATAGATAGTACTAAACCTTTCGTCATATTCTACGGATCGCCGAACATGCCAATGCTATCGTTCGATGGGACGGCGGCGAAGTTCGGGACGGTTGACAGCACCACCCTAATAGTGGAGGCTGATTACTTCATGATGGTCAACATAATTGTCATTGTGAGTGAGCTCACTCATTATATATTTTACTATGCTAATGATAAAACGATAAATGGTTAAACGACCAACTCAACTCTCTTAATAGATTGACTTGGGGCCCCTATATTATGTGGAGAATCTAACAAATATGTCACGTCCCACTTAGGGGAGAAATTTCCAAACAAATATGTCACATCCTCATACAAGGGAGAAAGTTTCCGATGGCATTGTGTAAGTACTAGCTCCTCTTAATTTAATAGATGAGTTTTAAAGTTGTAAGAGCTCTTTGGGTCAAAATGGACAATATCTATATAATTAGATCAAATCGTTACAAATGATACTAGAGCCGATCCTCGAATTCGGTGTAGGGATCGTTCCATTTGGCCTCTTACAGGATGAGTGTTTATCACATCAGCACTTCAGTTGGATAGAGGAGAAAGTTCACGTCGCTCTAATATAAGTATAACTCACTCTCAGCCCGACAATGTGTTTTAAAGCCGTGAAGACCCTTTGGACTCAAGCGCGACAATGTGTATATGGTTGAATTTGGATCTTTATAAATGGTAGCAAAGTCAATCCTGGAATATAATGCGGGGACTTGTTTGGCCTCCTACAGGATGAGTGTTTATCATCCCATATTGGATATGGAAGAAGCCAACAATAAGCCAAACGTCGTAATAAGGCAGCGACAAAGTAAAACCTAAATCTTTATGGAATAACCATTTTATTAAAGAGAGACTTAAGGTGTAGAGGGTGATTTTAAGTCAAGACGAAAATCATAACATCTTAAGAAAGGCAGTGACTAGAGACGAAGAAGAAAGTCACGAAGAATGCCATTAGTTCTTTATTTTGTTACAAAGAAACAAAAAAAACGCAAAAAACATTAATTTAGAGAATAAGAATACTTTTAAAATAACACGAATAGTTTAAAAACTACATGTGTTGAACAGTTCTGAACGATTTAAAAAATAGGAACCAAACATACCCAAAAATCTTGTGTCCCCATGAAAAAATTTAATGTAAAAATAATACAATGTAAAATAATAAAATCGTGTACAAAACATAAATAAATAATGGAATCTTTAAGATACAATGTCAAATAATGAAGTCGAGTGTCATTTAAAGATACGAGTTCAATACTTAAAAAAAATTTTATATCCAAAACGATAGTAAAACTAGAATATATTAGAAAATTACTACAACTAAATATTATTTTAAATATCTAAATATATAAAATATATATTAATAACACTAAGTCCTAAACAAACTTCCCAGCTACAAAAGCCGTAGAGAATAATTTTTTTTTAAGCTATTTTCAAAATCACCCTCCAAATATTACATAATACATTTCTAATGATAGATTTTAGTTGTTTTTGTTTGTGGTTGTTTTGAAAAAAATAATTTATTTTTGAAAAATATTTCAAAACATTAATCAGTTGAAAACTTCTTCAAATACTCAAGCAGAGATTATTTTCCCAAGTAATTAGTAATTAGAATTCTAGTCCAAAAGTAGGAATTGAAGCCATGTATTGTGGGCTCAATTTAACCCCAAAATTTATTTTGGTGAATTTGGAACCTAACGTTATTACTTACGCTACATTGATTGATGCTTATTGTAGATTCAGTGTGTCCGAAATGCACGCTCTATGTATATGATGGAAATGACTGTGAAAGGTTTGGTGCCTGATGTGGTTGCTTATACTTGTATTATGAATGGAGGCTTTGCAAGAGTGGGAAGGTCGAGGAGGTGAAATCGGTTTTCAGGGAGATGGAAGAGGTGGGTGTGGTCCCGAATCATTTTTCATATGCAACTCTCATAGATTCCCTCTTTAAGAATGGGAATGAGGCGGAAGCATTTGCATTTCAAGGTCAAATGGTTGTTCGGGGAGTTGGGTTTGATGTGGTTGTGTATACTGCATTGATGGATGGATTTTTTAAGGCTGGGATGCCCAATGATGCTGAGAATATGTTTCAGGTGCTGTTGGAGGAGAGTCTAGTTCCGACTTGTATTACATATTCTGCGTTGATTGGTGGGCTTTGCAAGTTGGGAAATGTGAATAAGGGGGAGTTAATGTTGCAAGAAATGAAGGAGAAATGTGTTTTCTCCGAGATATAGATTGTTTATGCTTCTATTGTTGACAGGTACACCGCAGAAGGACTGCCCAGTGAAGCCATGAATGTCATGAAAAAGATGGTGCAGAGAAATATCTCGCCAAATGTTTTTGTTTATGGTACATTAATAGATGGATATTTCAAAGCGGGTCAACAAGGAATTGCCCTTGATCTGTTTAAGGAAATGAAGTCAGTAGGATTGGAGGAGAACAATTTTGTAATTGATTCTTTTGTCAATAACTTTAAGAGAAGTGGAAGGATGGAGGAAGCTAATGAGTTACTAAAGGCTATGATGTCAAGGGGCTTGGTACCTGATCGTGTTAACTACACTTCTATAATGGATGGATTCTTCAAAGTGGGAAAAGAGTTGGATGCTTTTGACATGGCCCAAGAAATGACAGAGAATAGTTCTGGTTTTGATATTGTTGCATATAATGTATTAATAAATGGTCTGTTTAAGCATGGAAAATATGAATCAGAATCATTTTATACTGGAATGAGAGAGTTGGGTTTGGTTCAAACTCTGTGATTCAACACCCATGATCAATACCATATCACTGTAAAGGAAACTTGGAGAATGCTTTAAAGCTGTTAAATGAGATGAAGAGCTATGGGTTGTTACCCGATTTAATCACTCGTAACATTCTGGTGCAAAGGCTTTGTGCAGCTGGCGAGATTGAGAAAACAATGGATGTGTTGAATGATATGTTGGTTTCGGGTTTCACCCTACTCAACTACTCACAAAGCTGTCCTTGATTCATCCTCAAAGTAGAAGGGCTGATGTGATTTTGCATATTCATAGTAACTTGTAGGGATGGGGCTTGAACTCAGTGTAACTTATAACCTCTGATTTATTTGCCCATGTGATTTGAATGTTCCAAGATTATTCTTTGGTGTTCAAAGATATGATGGGAAAAGGCATTTCACCAGATATTATTACTTATAATGCCCTTATACAAGGATATTGCCTAAGCAGCCATTTGAAGAATGCCTTTTCTGTGCATTCCCAAATGTTGACTGAAGGAGTTTCTCTAAATGTTGAAACATACAATATCCTTTTGAGGAACTCTCAGCTGCTAGTTTGATTAAAGATGCGTGGACTAGTTAATCAAAATGAAGAGGAGCTTGATTCCAAATGCTGATGCACTATGATATTTTACTTTCTGGCCGTAGTAAGATTGGAAATGAGGAATGTATAAAATTTTACTGTGAAATGATTACTAAAGAAACTTTGTTCAAGAAAACTAGTACCTACAATGTGCTTATCAGTTGTTTTCCAAGGGAAGAAGATGAGTGAGGCTAAAGAACTCATGCGAGAGATTTAGTGAGAGGCTTATCACCTAATTCTTCGACTTAAAGCACTCCTAATCTGCTTAGTTTGTTTGAGACTATCTAAGTAGCCAGGGCTGAGCAAGTCATTAAAACGGTCATACCAGGCTGGAAACAAAAGATTATTTGAAGATGAATGAAAGGGTTTATTCCATGTGAAATACCCTTGCCCATATCAGTTTTTGCCTTTGCAAAACCGGGAAAAGAAAGGTTGACGCTCAGAGTTTTAAATAAACTGCCGTAGAAAAAAGGTTAAGCCAGTAATAGGGTGAAAGCAGGACAAAGACTAGTGCTATGGGAAAGCAGCCTGTTTCTGTTGAATGCTTTACATTGTTTCAGCCATACAGCTATTAAATACTTCATTGGAATTATACTCTTAAATGCTCCATGAGTATGCACTCTTGATGCACTAGTGTTGTGAGTCTTAGCTATCTATTTCGATCGCCTTCTATTTTTTGGTTTTGTTTCTAATTTCTATATATAAGCTAATTAAAATTTGTTATATAGCTTTGTTGAGTTTTATGCTTGGCCGTACCACTGGCTCATCTGATATAAACCCTCATGGTTAGTCCCATCTTGACCACATTGTTTCCACCTCTTAAACTACCAAAAATTTTCTTTCCCAGGAAGTTATCTCATTTTCTGACCAAGCCGACGGTCAAGAGCTTCTGGCTGGAGTACTCTGGAAAAGCAGGGAGAGAAGAACGAAGCGGACCTGGAAAGACATGATGCTGACAAGGAAGAAGCCCACAAGTTGTGAATTAATGCTGGAAACTGGAGGCTCAACATGTACAATGATCCCATGGACCGTAACAGTGATGGCAAAATGAGACTTCTAGTTCCCAGGCATTGGTTTGAATAGACATTCAAGATGCTTGCGAGCTGCTCAGGAGCGTTGCATGGTTGGGTAAACATATTTCTCTTTCTTTTCTTATGTGCATTGTTTTATTTTGATTTTGTTTTGTACTAGTGACTCGTCTGGCTAGGGCTAAAACTTAGATGCTTCAACCCAATCCGGCCAGATTATTTTATGGGCTTGGACAACTTGATTCACAATTACAGGGTTTAGGTAAAAAAAAAAAAAATTGTAACTCTGCAACAAATTTGTCTCGGATTTAGGTAGATGTGTCCAATTGGCTGTGCCGGGCTATAGCATGTTTTTTGGCGGGCCATGCTAGCCAATGTGCTGAGTTGTGCCAGCCCAAATGAGGGTTCGTGTTGTGCCACCCCAAGGAAAAAAAATTGGTGGCGCAATGTGTCGTGCTGGTGGGTCGTGCCTATGGGCTATGATAGTGGGCTCCTACTTAAAAAAAAAATTAATTTCTTAGGTTTTTTTTTTTTTTTTTGAGTACACTTTAATTTCATAGTAGTAAACTATCCTCGTTAGAACTCGAACTTGTGACCCTCCTCCCTATGCTCAAATGCCTGTTTGAAACGGTGAGCGCTCTACCATTTGAGCTAGGCATGATGGGCTGTAATTTTATTTTATTTTTTTGTTGTATAAATTTGAAATATTGGAACATAAAAATAAAATTTAAAAACTATTTTTATTGATATTTCCAACGTTTACATGAAAATAAAGGAAAAAATTAGAATTCTGTTACTATAGTTTAGTACCTACACAATAACATATAACTTAAAATTCTCAAATTTGTTTTATATAAAACTTATTATCTTTCAATAGGCTAACCTGATGGACCCGATAGAGCGGCCACGATGGCATAATGGGCATTTCCTAAGTCACTTTTCGCACCTTTCACTTTGATTGTGTCGACCAGTCCGCACAATGGTGGGCGACCACTCTTTTTAACGGGGTGGTCACGTGCGAAACAAAGCGGCGACCCATTAGCTATCTAGATCTAGGTTGTGGACTTGCTTGCCCGAATCCACAGCTTCATTATTGGTGGATCAATACGCCTTTGAAGAGTTAGTTATTTGGATATTATGAATATTAATTTATGCAATAAATGACTTTTGTTCTTAGAATATACTTTTCCTGAAAGATGCATTATGGCTTTTAGAATTGTTTCTAGAATGTCTTGGACAAGTCGTTTTTCAGCTGCAAATTATATGAATTGTTTGAATGATTAATAATTGAATTTATTCTTGAAATATGTTAGAAGTGTAAAGTCTAACTCTTAATATGACTATTGAGTTGGAAATTGCTTGAAAATGTCATGTAATCTTATGTGATGATCTTTTGATTTATTTTTATTAGAGATTTTGGTTCATTTTGTGAATTCTAGCGTAGGAATTTAATTATAAAGTTAGATTGACTATTGGATGTTATAAATTTCTAATATTGGCACTTGTTGTAAGTCTCTTTGATTTCTAATTTGATGAATCATGATTTGTGAAAGGATAGAAAAAAAAGGTTCTATTTTCTTATTGGTGAATGAATATTATAGTATATGTTCTACCTATTTATATACAAAGGAAGACACTAAAAGAAAATAATATAAAAGGCCTGAAGAGAGAATATATGAAAGAAAGCAGATTAAAACCATATGATATTCTATGGAATATTCCTATTATACTCAACACTCCCTCTCAAGATGGAGCATATAGTTCATATGCACCAAGCTTGTTACCAATATACTTAATAATAGGACCTTTGAGAGACTTTGTGAAAGTGTCTGCTAGTTGGTCACTTGAGTTGACAAAACTAGTAGTCATGCATCCTGATGCGTTCTTCTCGAATGAAGTGATAATCAGCTAATATGTTTGGTCCTCATGAAAAGATTGGGTTGGAGCAATGTGTAGGAGTTCTTGATTACTCCTTGAAGCAAGCTTCATTTGTTTATCCTTTCAAATCTGCTCACGAAGAAGATGTTTGAGCCATGAGTTCTAGAGTTGCCAAAACCATAGCTCAGGTACTGACATTAACGATGAGTCTGATTCTTGCTTCACGTTTTATTTACTCTTCCCGGAATATTCGATTACCTACAATAAATACACAATATCTGAAATTAGTGTACGTCTATGGGTGAGCACCTTGTCTGTATCACAATATCGAAATGCGAGTGAAGCCTCTTGTTTTCATATAACACCCCTTGGCCCAGTGTTTACTTTAATATAACGAGGATCACGAATTGCGACATCCACAGTAGTATCCTGCGACTCTGGCCGACTAAGCTACACTCACGAAGGTAATGTACGGTTTGAGTGATTGTGAGGTAGTTCAGTCTTCCCATAAGTCGTCGATATCTCCCTGGATCTCGTAGAGGCTCTCCCTATCCTGGCACAAGTTTGATATTAGGATCCATAAAGAGCGTTTACAAGTTTACAATCTAGCATATCAGTTTCCTCCAATATATCCAAGACGTACTTTCTCTGAGACATAACCACATTGGAATTAGGCGACTATTTCAGTTCCCGAAAGTGCCCAGATTTACGAGTTTTTATGCGGTGGTTGAAAGGTCTTGTTTTAGCTTAGAATACCGTCTTGATGATTCTTATATAATAACAATGTCGTCCACATAAACAATAAGATAGATGCATTGCCTTGAGGATGTATGATGATAGAAAACAGAGTGGTCTAATGTACTTCGAGTCAAACCAAACTCCTGTACCACGGAGTTAAATTGGCCAAACCAAGCTTGAGGAGACTGCTTTAGGCCATATAGGGAACGATGTACTAGACATACCAAACCAGACTCCCCTGGCTTAAACAAAACTAGGTGGTTACTCATATATATCTCCTCTGAGATCACCATATGAGAAAAGACTATTTTTGATGCTCCCAACATATATAAGGGCCAAGATCTCATAGCAACTAAAGATGAAGAAGACCGAGATGGAAGTCATCTTGGCAGCAAGAAAATGTGTCATAGTAGTGAGAGCCATATGTAGTACGCACTTGGCAAACAAATGAGCCTTAAGACGTCCACTTGGCCATCCGGACAAATCTTAACCATATAAACCCAACGGCAACCAACAAGAGACTTGCGGGCAAGTAAGGTGACTAGGTCCCATGTGCCAGTAGAATGTAGAGCAGCCATTTCCTTAACCATTGCATGTTTCCGGCCAAAATGAGGCCTCATGCTGAGCTGGAAGAAGGAAACAGAAAACAAAGAGTGGAAATAAAAAACCAAAATATGGTGAAGATAAGCGGTGATAAGTCGAAGAAATTCTAAATAGGATGATGAAGGCGAGTGAGATAAAGAGGCCTTGAGGCCAGCGTCTGCCACGTCTCCCTTCCCATACTTCGGTCTGGAGATGTGTGAGTTATCAGAAAAGGTAATCAAACAATTAAGGTTATGAGTCAACGTACTAATGGAAATCGAGGTTAAAAGGAGAATCGGGAACATAAGGAGCGTAAGTAAGGGTAAGGAAGGAGGGCATGTTGAACCAATTCCTTTAGCTATGGTTTGAAATCCATTAGCAAATGTAACCATGGGTAAAGGAGAAGTAAAGGTAAGAAAAGAAAAAATGTCCTTATTATCGAAAGATGATCAAGGCTACAGAATCAAGAATCCGGGTCATATAGATGTGAAAGCAAGTAGAGGCATTATCGATTAAGGAAGCGGCCGAAAGGGATGCGGTTGGCTGCCTTGGTGAAGTGGAGTACTCCTTATATTCGTTAGGTGTAAGAATAACTCGGAGTGTGGATATGAGCTCCTTTAGTATGTATAGAGATGAGAAATTAGCATAAAATCGATCGAATCAACAAAAACCGGTACTTCTAGATGGAACAAACGACTCCTAAGGGCTTGAATGTGTTGTAGAGTGTCGAAAAACACAAAAAGGGGGAAGATTCAAGTGATAGAAAGCCTTAGAATCAGTCGTCAAAGAGAAAAATAGGAAAAAAAAAGACGGTTTCTGGCACCAAAGTGGAGAAGCAAGGTGACAGGGAGATAGGTCTGCGGCTGAAGACGTCGTTAGTGGAAGCGCGTTGTTGGAAAGTTGTCCACGTGCCCTCACGTGTTGACTCGTGAAGGAAGCGGCGGGGCTTGAAGCTACTTGTGGCGGCGCATGTGGAGGTTGTTGCAGGAGATTCTACCATTGGCAGGGAGAGTAGGCTTCGGCGATCCTGGTGGAGTGATCACTGCGGATTGTGACGCCACGAGCCGGTGCGTGACTACTGCCCTTCAGCCCGCGAGTCTGAGTGGAAATTCGGGTTACCCGACGCCACTTTAGAAAATCGGGCGAGTCTCAGCACAGTACGGGAGCTCTGCCCAAATACAAAACTTTGCATATACTGTCCCAAGCAGTCGATATGATTTCCGACATGAGTAAGCATTACACGGGCTTACGTAAACAATACTCGTCACAATATACCAACTATATCCAATAGTTTTAGAGTTAGTAAATTACTCTTACAACATATATTAAAATACTCAATTCTAATACACATGTAAATATCGTCAAGCCAAAGCCATAATGCGGCTTTTTTCTTCTAATCGACCTCTACAGGATGGCGAGTCCCCTCGCACGCTCACTGTGCACGTAAGGCAAGGGGTCCACGTAGGAGTGAGCTAATGCTCGATGGGAGAATCGCTAAGTGGGCTACTCACCCACCTAAGTGCGATTGCAATGTTTCAATTTAAACATACATTCAAGCAAATGCATGATCCTCTTGAATGTCTACATGACTTCAACTAGGATCCAGTCCTCACCGACTCTCTCTGCCTTTCGCCTAAGCCTCGTATGAGAATTCTTATGACTATTTGTTTTGTTTGTGGACAACCCTCCGTGTATATATCGATTGGCGCTCAGACGTTGATATATTATTTCTTTGTTTGTGGACAACCCTCCGGGTGTGCCTATCTAGATTCAGGCGCTCGACCAGATTGATATATTATTTTGTTGTGGTTACATACGATGAATATCAATTGGGCCGCTCAAGCGATTGTCTTTAAATTCAGACACCTCAGATGAGTAATGTTTTTGAAATGACCCTCCAGACCTTTTCTCTAGACTCATCTCATGCACTCACTCCTATAATCCTAGGGTGTTCAGTGCATATGGAATGCATGTATGCTAGTTCCAATACGGTCCCCAATCACATCTGAATATATAAATATGAATATACTCGCATAATTGGTACACGATCATATTTATGTAATTATACAGTTCATCACATCAAAATTAGCTCACTTTGGCTAATGATCAAACACGAGCGATTTAATTTAAATCACTCGACCAAACACATATTCACACAAAAATATATTTTTGTGTCACTATTCCTATGAACAGTAAAAACCTAGGTTTTACGGTTTAAACACACATCCATTCATCGGTTCCTTAGTGAACACGGGTTTCACGGCCGTTTCCAACCTCGATGATCCAACCAGCACATAATTTATCACAAATGCATCAATTAATAACCCAAATCAGCCATGGGGCGACCGCATTTGCTCCATTTTCTTTCAAAATTTTGTATCAATTAGGTCCCCGAGGTTTGGGGCCAAGTCAACCAACCACTGCAGCTATAATTCAGCTCGAGCATTAGTAAAACACTTAATATGGGAGTAAAACTCAAGTAGGGAGAAACCCCTACCTCTCGGAGTTTGTCGAAAACTCACAAAACCGGAGTGCACGCGTAGCCTGTTCCGCATAGAACGTCTTTCATTCTCTGCCGAAGGCCGTAGATGAATTGGATTGTCAGTATTTTAGAGAAGAAGACCTTCTCTCTCATAACCCAACTCCATTTTAAGTTTCAGCGGCCTCTTTTACTTTCTCCCACTTTGCAATTCACGTTTTACAGCACTTTTTGAGAATCATGGGAGATGAAGAACTATTCCCTGTTTTGTCTTCTTGTGACTTAAATCAAACTTAAAAATGACCATTATGTCCCTTCATTTCCCAGATTTGATATTCGGCACTATCTCGGCCGTCCATTTTCATCATTTCTCTACTCACACCACTTATGGCACATGAGTACGTGTTGTATGTGACTTTCGTAGCAACGAAAATCGTTTTACGGCACTCGAACAGCGATGCCTCGAAAAACGTGTCAACTCCGATGTCTCGGAATTTGATGAAATTTTACGTGCTAGCTAGATTTCGCGAGACGATTCCAACGGTGCAATCCGTTTTGTCATCCGAGATCTAGAGAATAAATTATGGATTTTTAACCGAAATTACAATTTCGTAATTGAAATTACGATTTTGCCCTTATTCCAGAAATTGGAATTTCTCGAGTCTTACAAGATTTGAGGTTGCCGAAAAATTTGACAGGCATTGAAGAACAGATTTGACAGTCAAGAGGCTCTGGGATGGTTTGCGATGGGGTTGATGTGATCGGAGTGAGGTTTGACTACTAGATGGGTTGTAAGAGTTGATTGCACGACTAAACCCTAATCCTAATCTTCACTGGCTCTAATACCATTTGAAATGATAGAAGAAAAGGTTCTACTTTTTTCATTGAGTGAATGAATAATATAGTATAGGCCCTACCTATTTATATACAAAAGGAAGACACTAAAAGAAACAATATGAAGTACAAAAGGAAAGAAAATAATATACAAGAAAATAATGTAAAGGCTCTTTGTGAAAGAGACCCTTCTTTCTTAGAGTTCATTTGTTGGAAGCGAGTAAGAAGGCGTGGATGCATTTGCCCCACTCTTTATTTTACATGGACTCTATGGCGGGAGAGAAATAGGTGGTGTTTGAGAGGTGTGGATATTTCAATCAATAGGATGAAGTCTACTTTTCTTGGCCAACCTCCCTAGTCTTGGGTTAATATGCATTGTGTGGAGAGACCAAGGTCATTGATTGATTTTTGGTTTGGATGGGTTGTGAATGAGCTTTTTGATGTCTTGTATGTGGGTGGTTAATTGTTTTCTTTCCTTACTTTCCCATTGAGGGCCCTTTTGTACTCCCTGTACTCCCCAGGGTTCTTTTTGGTGGTTTTAACATATCATGATGTTTATTCATCAAAAAAAAATATACAAGAAAGGAAAAAGTCAAACATAGGATATTCTATGAAATATTCCTATGATACTCAACATGATCAATAATAATTTTTTATTATTTATTTATTTTTGTTCCAATGGAGGGGGACTACCAAGCAGTTACTCGACAACTCTCCTAGGCATAAGGACACCGCTCCTGTCCTTCTGTAACAGACTGGCGATTCCCCTCGGTGGGTCTGGCCACATATAAAGCTCTCTTATTATGGAGATTTGTCGCTAGGTTTTCCATGAAATCTGCGGCTTGGTTCATCTCGCGCAATACATGCTTCCTTCCACTGTCCAATTATGTTTGAGGAGTCTGCAGCATTCCTTGATCAGGTTGCTGTTTCGGCCACTTTCAATGCTCTGTGATATTATCTCTTTATAAGCTAGAAGAGAGTTTGTTTCTACTATGAGGTATCTGTGACGCCCTTGTCCCATGCTATCTGTAAACGATGTATTAGTGCCCAAACTTCTGCCTCTAACACCAAACATGTACCTAGTCTGATAGAGAACCTCCGATCCAATTTCAGCGGTCCGCTAATATCCTTAATATGACTCCTCCAGCAAGGTTTTCTTTCCGTTAAGGCACCCATCTGTATTGGTTTACCCAGCCTTGCTGTGGAGGAATCCAGCCAACCCATGGCAGTTTGGGTTCCTCTTCTGCCTTGCATGATGACTTGGTTTGAGAACACTGAGTTAGCTTTAATTCTTCATCACCAACACTTTACTCAGCATCTCCGGTTCGCCATTTCCAAATCCACAATAGGCACATAGCAAATTGGTCCTTCCAAGCTTGAGCTTGAGCTGGGTTGGGTTGGGTTGGGTTCCAACAAATAAATTTAATATATGGTCTGAGCTTGAGCTGACCATCAATCAGATCCAATCTAATCGAGTTGTACCCCTATTTTTGGCCAATTAAACTATTTGATTTAATTTTATGTTTTCCAGAAACCAGAAAATATAGAGAGCATGGTTGAAATGTCGTTGCCTTTTCCTGTATAATATGTAAGGATTTGGGAAGGAAAATTGTGAATGATATGAATTGACGTAGACATGCCTGTTTAACGTTCTCTTTCTTTTTTAGGGTGTGTAACTAACTAAGCAGTCCCATTTCCGAACTGCCAACAAATATATTGCTGGCTCTTCCATGAATGCTGGATGATCTATTAATGAATTGATGTACCGTCATCTTAAAGAAAGAAGGTCAGTACAGGTCATTCTGCTTCTGCTTGGTTCATACTCTTTTCCTCAGTTGATGGTCTTTTAGCTTATGTTTGGCTTTTTGAGAGAGTATTAAAAAAATATTATGGCAAATTATGTCTGATTTAAAAAAACTTATACATATTTAAATCGGCTGCTCTTTAGTGAAAATGAATTTGAAATAGTAAATAAAAACAATTATTTTTTTTTAATTTTTTTTAAATCTATTCTTTATTTTCTTCTCCTTTTCCTTTTTATCCCTATTTTCTTTTATTTGCATTTTCCTCAAAAATTTCGGCAACCAAACATAGCCTAAAAAATTTTAATTTGCTTAAAATTGCAGAATTTAAAAGTGAAAAAAGAGGGGGTATTTAGAATTTAAAAGACAAGTAACTCAAGAATATTTGAAATTTTCTCCGGTAGTACTTCACTCTTTGTTCTTCAAGCATTCACTTATTTCTCATGACTTGCAGCTTTCTTTCTGCTTTATCATCCTGGTACATTTGAGTTGAATGTGGCTCTCACCTTCAATATGGTCTTCAAAATCAAATGCATGGGAGAAAGATGACATTCTCCATTTGGGTTTGCCATAAGACAGAGTGATTCAAAGTTTGAACGGAATGATTCAGAGCTTGACAGAATGCTTTCTGAGATTTTGGCATGAAAGTAGTTATTATTGAAGTGATGATGAATCGATCTTTGTGCATGAAAGATTTGCTAGGCTGGAGATTGTACCATTGGCATGATATCATGGTTTGCAAGTCATTGTGATAGACTTTATTGACTCTTATTATACACTTTTCTTTGCAAACTAACAACTGAACAAACTATTAAAACCAACTTTGAACAATATGCCTTTATACCCTATTGATTCACTCATGATAACATCAAGTTCAGTGATATCAAAAAAAATGATTAAGTTAGGGACATTTTAAATCTTTAATTTCCTCAATATTTAAAAACTAATGGATAAACCCAATTTTAAAAAACCAAATCAAATTCATTAATCACACAGACAATTTCCAGATTATATATAACCATGGTTGATCAAATTGCATGAACTAAGTTGTCATCGTTTTACATTTATCTAATTGTATAATATTCACATAGCTTTTTGCGAAGATGATCTACCAAGAGGCCTGGTTAATCATGCAAATTAGTCATACTTATCCGGACTTAAATCTAACTAGCAGGACTTGTGTATTTAAATTATAGACTCAAATGCAATTTACTGACCTAATTAATAAAATATTTTTAAAAAATAAGAATAAAACTTTCTAACGGATAAAATAGAAAATGTGAGGCGGTTGCTACCATTTATTTTAGGTTAATCTCATGCTATGATCTCACATTTTCTATATAAATTACCATTAATCGAAGTTGAAAGTTGCACTAATGTCCTTTTCAAAAAAAAAAAAAAAAAGTTACACGAAAGTCACCTTTTTTTTTTTTTTGTTTTTTTCACGCTTCTATTATTAATTTATTATTTAGAATGGTATTTTAGAAGAAAATATTTTTTTCTGAAAAAAAATGAGAAAATGTTTATAAAAAATAGATATTTTTGTTGGGTGAAAAGAAAAAATGAAAGATTTGTTTTTGTTAACGGGGGATCATTTAATTTATTTTAATAAAATAACCCTTTAGAAATCTCAAAAGACAAACTCGTTTTCAATCATGTTAGAAAATTGAATAATGAATTTGACATTTATTCCTTATTATTTACGAACGGTTGTCGTAACCCTTATTATTTATCATTTATCTATCCTTCCAATTTAATCATCATGCGTATTTTTTTATTTAAAAATTAAAATATTGATTTTTTAAAATAATTTTTTAGTTAGACAGGATAATTATCAATTTGAAAAATAATTTTCTCAAACATTAGCTAAAAAATTAATTTTTTTTATAAATAATATATAAATTTAACATTTATAAAAATGATGATATTTTTCTCATGTATTTTATTTTAAAAAATAACTTCAGGAAATAAATTATAATAATTTTATTTTTATTTTGTGAAATTTTTTACAATGTTATACAAATATTATATAAATATTAAATAAATTAAAAGATGGATTGTTTTTTTTTTTAAAATTGAATAGATAGGATAATCATTTTCATTTAAAGATTAATTTTCTCTTGGATAAAAATTTATTTATTTAGATAATATATTAATTTTTGTATAATGAAGTTGATTTTTTCTCAGGTACTTATTTTTTAAAATAACTTAAAAATAAATTACCTATCATAATTATTTTATTATTTTATAATTTTATTAAAATATTATACAAAATTATATAAATATTAAATAAATTAAAAAAGATGGATTGTTTTTCTAAAAAATTTGAATAGATAGGATAATCATTTTCATTTAAAGATTAATTTTCTGTTGGATAAAATTTATTTTTTGTAGATGATATATTGATTTTTGTACAATGAATTTGATTTTTTCTCAGGTACTTATTTTTTAAAATAACTTAAAAAAAAATTACATATCATAATTATTTTATAATTTTATTAAAATATTATACAAAATTATTAAGTGTGCAAATAATTTTTAATTATTTTTAAAAATAAATACCATGAGAAAAATCATCCTCATTTTTTAAAACATCCTTATTACACTGTTAAATTCATATATTGTTATAAAAAAAATAAATCTTATCTAAATTTCCAAGCCAAGAATTTTAAATAAAAATTATTATAGTATCTAATCCTTTTTTCTTTTCTTTTAAAGAACTCTACCGTTTAATTTATTCAATATTTGTATAACATTCTAAAATTCCAAAAAATAAAATAAAGTATTAAGATAAATAATTTATTTTTTAAGTTATTTTTTTTAAAAAACAAAATACTATGAGAAAAATATCATCCTCATTACAAATATTAAATTTACATAATATTTATAAGAAAAATTAAATTTTTATCTCAATTTTGAGAAAATTAATTTTTAAATAAAAATAATTATCATATCTAACTAAAAAAATTACAAAATCAATCTTTTAATTTTTATCTAATTTTTAAATAAAAATTAAATGATTAAGTTAGAAGGATAGATGATGGTTGGATATTGGAGGGAATTAGTTTGAACATTTTAAAGAGTAAGGATAAATACCAAAAATATAAAGGAAATGAGGAGCTAAGAATGCATTATTCCTAGAAATTTAATAGTTTTCTAAGATTATTATAAAGAAATGCACAACATCTTCCAAAAGAAAGAAAGAAGAAAGAAGAAGAAGAAGAAGAAGAATATATATATATATATATATATATATATATATATATATATATATATATATATATATACTATATATATAGTATATATTATTTGAAAATTTTGGTTTAAGCATCTTTAGAAAAAAAAACCAAACAAAGTGCTTCTAAAGTTTGATTTCACTTCATATAATATATATATATATATATATATATATATATATATATATATATATATATATATATATATATATATATATATATATATATATATATATATATATATATATTAAAATAGATAAATTTATTGATTCATGTATCCACGTTAAAAATAGTAAAAACTTTAAAGAATGATGTGGTATCCATGTTAATAGCAACAATGATGGAAATAAAAGCCTACACATTTGATAATAAAAAATGATTAGAATACATAAAATTACAGATTTGACTAACGAAAATCAATTGATTTGATGATTATGTCATATCTAACTTTGTCATTTGAATTGCAAACATGAAAATCCACGAAGAGCCAACTGTCGATGACACAAATACACAAAGAGCCAACGACACAACTACAAGCTGCATCATATCGACGACAAAAATAGGAAAAACAAAGGCAAACCAAATCGGTGTGGACGGTACTATTTTATTAGAAAAGAAAACCGGATACGGAAAAAACAATGAAGGAAGTGATTTTGGGGCGAGATTAACAAAAAAAAAAGAATCCATCCATCCTATCACGTAAGGAAATGCCTCGAGGAGATATTCATTTATAGACGAGAAGATGCATTATATCTATACAATTACAAACATGGGAAGCAAGCCATAAAAGAGAAAATAAAGTGCTGATTGTGGAGAATCAACGATATCTTGGTCATAATAAGGAATCGGATTGTCCTCTATTATCCCCCTCAAAGTTGCGTGGTTGAAAGAGAGAAAAACGCACAACAGCATGGTCAATAAAAATTGCAATTGGCGCCTTTGTAAAAACATCGAGTCAATTGTAGGTGTGGCAGGACAAAGCGAGACTAATAACCTTGTAGGCAACAAATTTAACAAAGCGATAGTCAATATTAATATGTTTGGAGCGAGATTTGGTGACTGGGTTGGAAGCAATGAACATGGCACTATTGTTGTCGCATTAGAGGGGAGGGTGATATGGAGTTTTTGAAGAAGTTGAAGTGTTCATGAGAGTTCCGCAACAACAGAGGCAAGAGCACGGTAGTTTGCTTTTTAGAGCACCATGAAATTAAGTTGTGGCCAAGATAAATAGCAAATCCGATTGTGGAACGCCAAGTGACAGGATAGTCGGCCAAATCAACATCATAATAGCTAAGTAAAGTTTGAGAGGAATCCGGTGAGAGTTGGAGGCCATAATGGTAGGTTCCTTTGACATAGTGCAAAATACGCTTAAAGGCTCTAAAATGATCAACGGTGAGAGCATGCATATATTGACATATAGAGTTAACACTGTAGGATAAATCCGACTGTGCAAGAGTCAAATATTGTAATGCTCCAGCTAGAGAATGAAACTGTGTAGCATCTGATTAGGAAGTACCGGAATAGGTGAGATGAGATCCACCAAAAAAGGAGTTGAGACAGGCTTGCAATCCACCAATTTTGCTTGAGTCAAAAGATCAAGCTCATATTTAGCTTGGTTGAGAAAAAGATCCTTGTCATTTCTAACAACTTCAATCCCCAAAAAATAGTGTAGATCACCGAGATCCTTCATGGAAAATTCTTTGTGGCCAGATCAATGAAGAACTTAACATAGAAATTGCTTCTGTTATTACCATTTCATCGACATATAAGAGAAGATAAATGTACCATGAGGACTATGATAGACCAAAGAGGAGGAATCGACCACATTATGATAAACTAATACGAAGCAAAAATTGGCTAAAGGGTTGAAACTGTAACACCCCGAGAAATATACCTACTTGATTTCGGACTTGTTTAGGGTATATTAAAAAGCTAAATAGGAATTTTTCGGAAATAAAATAAGAGACCCGAAATGAATATTAGAGACAAGGGTAAAGTGGTCATTTACCACTTGAGGACATAAAGGCATAAATCAATAAGATTATATGTAATTATGGAATTTGAGGAAAGATGAGGGGCTAAATTAGAATATGGCATAGTTGATTTGCAAAGAAGAATCTAAGGACTGAAATGCAAAAATGGGAAAAGGATTAAAAATACAGGCAAACATGACCTTAACAAAACATAGATGAAGCAAATTGGTCTCTCATTTTGAGACCAAACCGTAGGGGAGAGAGGGGAAGAGGAAAGAGAAGAAGAGGAAGAGGAAGAGAAGAAGAAGAGAGGAAGAAGGAGAGGAGTCGAGCAAAAGGTATGGAACTACATGGAATTCCTAAAAGTTTTGTATGATTTCCATGCTTGGATGGTTATTAGTTGTCTCCCGAGCCTAGGGTTTGTTAGGATTTCTTCTAACCTAAAATTCTTAAAAGTAAGCTTGGTAAAACCTTAAATAGTACAAGAAGCATAATAAATACTCTCTTTGAGGATGGATTCATAGTTGATGGCAAGTAATTGAGTTAGGGTTTAGAATAAACCCTAACTAATCTTCATGTTAGGGTTATGTATGGGTTAGGATCCATATTATATTTGGTTTGAGAGTAATTCATGATAGCTTTTTGAAAGAAGATAAGTAGTGAAAGAGGATTTGAGTAGTAAAGAGATTTCAAGATGAATATGAAATGGTTTTGATGTGTGTATGAAGTATAGAGTTGGTTTGGGGTGGAAAAATATGGAAAAATGGGAGAAAACCACCAATTCTAGTCATTCCCGAAGACATGTAAATTTCCACGAATGCAGTTGTACCGGCATGGCCTGGTTTGGCCATTTTGGTCAACCCGTACCCCAAGATAGGTCAGTCAGACGCAGACACCCCGCTTCTATTTTGACTGGGCCAGATTTTATCCATAACTTTCTCATTTCTTATTCGATTTGAGTGATTCAAGTGGATAATTAAACTAGACTTCAAGGAGAAACAAACATCCTGAAATAGCTACCTTCTAATTCTGAATCTAGGTGACCCAAAAATTCACTCTAAGTGGGGCTATGTTCAAGCCAAATTCTGGTTCTGTTTTGTCATATCTTGAGTTTTGGTGCTCTAAATTGGGTGATTCCACTGAGAAGAACCCTTAGTACCTTAGCTTCAAAAGAGTATGAAGAACTGGGTCAAATATGAAGTTAAAAACCCCGAAATGACAAAAGCCAAGTATCGTCGCAGTGTCGTTGTTGCCGATTTTTTCACTCGCTTGCAACTCATAATTCCTCTTTTCTTCGTTAGGACTCCATTATGGGTATTCTTGGACTTTATGGAAAGCTCATGGAGTCTAGAATCTAACCATATGCTATTTAATGGCATTTGGTTCCCATATCTTGTCTGAAAACTGAATTGTTATACCAAGTGTACTAATCGCCAAGCGTTAAATGAAATACATGGTTAATAAAGGATATAGATATGAACAAGAAATAGAGATATATGTAGATTTGATATGAAAATACCTACGGGTGTCAACGAAAGAGTCTATGTTCTTTACTCCTACAGGAGATAGGACAGTCTGATAAAGTACAAGTAAAATGTACAAGTATAGAAAGGTATAGGGATATGTCATAAGATATGATAGGTATAAGTCATAAGATATGATAAGATATGATAGGATATGTCATAAGATATGATAGTCTAAAGTGTTACGAATGATAGGTACATATGAATATAAGATTATAAGGATGTGAACATATGATTGTCATACATAAACGATCAATGAATACGATGTAAATATGTAAAGTATATGAATAGATAAAGACATGACAGGAATACGTAAATGATATGAATATATGATAGACATACCGAAAGGAATAAGATGGAACATGCTAGGAACACATGATAGAAAGGCATAAATGATAAGAACGATAGAGATAAGCAAAAGATGACAAAGCATAGGAATGAGTACATGTACATGAATGATAGGTACATATATGAATATATGAATGAGTAAAAGCATATATGATAAAAATATAGAAAGTCATGATAGAAACACATAAAGGATATGATGCATAAATGATATAAAGGAATATGACTAGATACAAATATATATGACTATATGAATACAAGAGTGCATAGATGCATTTATGATATATGATAGGATTATATATATGATACGAAGACAAAACTAAATGATAGAAAAAGATATGAATATATGTATTATAGAGAAATATGAGAACCGTAATATAGCTACGTATATGAGAACGAATACGCATTAAAGTAATGATAGTATATATTGCATAAGCAATCATGATAACAATAGTTATTCATTCTATGAAATATGTACGTAAAATGTGATATGAAAATATCCGATTATTCGCTTAGAACCTAAGTATAGGGATAGATAGACATGCCTATAAAGGACAAATACGCGGTATCAGCGATACAAGATACGCATATAGATATCGAGGCCCCATTCGTCGATGACATGATCCCGTTGGGATCACTTGGGTATTCCGGGAAGGGTCACTACATAGTACATGGCATAGGTCATCGCCTGGCACGTTGATGATACCTTCGGTATATATTGCATAGAGATCACTGCTCGCATGTTGATAGTACCTTCGGTACATATAGATAGATCACTCCGCTCTCGCATGATAAGACCGGGCACATACGCTATTTCCCATCCGCTTCTGGGCGTATTTGGCATGAAACCTAAAAGAAATGTGTATGATAGTATATGAAAAGTACATAGTACATGAAAAACATATGAAAAGTACAGTATATGAAAAGCACAGTATATGAATATCACATGAAAGTATAGTATATGACATTATAAGATGAAATGAAAGTATATGACAACATATGCAAGTACATGAAAGAGAAAGTCATATGAAAAGTATACGCAAGACAAGATATGAAATGAACAAGATATGAATATAGATATATGAAAATAGTAATATGAACAAGACATGAATATAGTATATGGAAAGTACAAAGTATAGTACTCGAAAAGGATATGAACAAGAAAAGTACAGAAAGTATATGAAAGCACAAAGTATATGATAGAATAAGAACGTACAAATGTATATGAAGTATATGAGTAGTACAGGATGACAATATATGAAAAGTACAAGATGAAAGCATATAACATGAAAGTATATGATAGTACAAGTATGAAAATGAAGAATGAAAAGTATAGCACACCACTACATGAAATAAGACATGATATAGACACAGTCTAAGAAATGATATAAGTAATAGTACATGGAATACAATAAGTCATAGAACGGAAAGATGAGAAGTATAGGAGTATGTAAAGTATAGAAACAGGAATACAGTAAAAGTATAGATAAAAGATATGTAAAAGACATAGACCATGTACCGGAAGAGATTGACATGGACAATAAGAATGTAAAGATGATAGGTAATAAAAGTTATATGAATATGTATAGTTATATGAAATGCATATGTATAAGCTTGTGACGGTCACCATTGGTGGTCAGTCTACGCTTATGTTCCCACCTACGTAGTGTTTAGCACGTGTTCAACCGTGTAGGTACCGGGCAGAGGCTAGAGGACGTGATTAATTCCACATCGCAGAAAGGTGCCATCTCGTAGATATGTGCTCACTCGGGCCACGCCCGCAATCTCTCGATGTTTTGTAATAGAAATTGTACATGTATAAGTAAATGGACTCTATATATGTGTATAGATTTTATGGACACCATTCAGCTGGTAGTTCTTTGTATATGTAAATGATTTTGTTATTACAGAATTGTTCAGATACTAAGGTGCACAAGTACTCGAGAAAGAATAAATAATAAGAGTCCTGCGATATAGTATATAGTATAGATAGTATCGCTAGCCCGACTTCTTGCCTTGATTCGCCAATCTGCTCGACGGATCCAACGGGCGTGACAGAAACCATGCTCGAGGATCCTGTTTAAGGCCATAAAGAGCACGTTGTAAGCGATAGACATGAGTTGGGAATTGTGGATCAATGTAGCCTGGGGGTTGCTCCATATAGACTTCCTCGGATGGAAAGCCATGAAGGAAGACATTTTTTACATCAAGTTGACATAAAGGCCAATTATTCATAGCAGTAAGGGACAAAATAATACAAAATAGAAGTAGGTCGAACAACGGATTCAAAAGTTTCTTCAAAATCACGCCATGTTGGTGAAAACGCCGGGCGCTTAATAGATGAGCCAGGACGCCAATGATCTATCAACATGAAGCTTAGTCTTAAAAATCCATCGGCTAACTCAACATTGGTGATTAGATGGACGAGGAACCTATCGCCATGTGTTATTATGATTGGGAACGGAAATTTCATCATCGATTGCCAAGAGCCAAGTCGATGCTTCGATAACCGATTTAAAAACCACTTCCAGGCTTCTTACCGCAACATAAAAATTCGAAACCACGAAGGAGCAAAGTGAAAGCAAATAACGAATTTAAGAATGCGAGGCTTTAACAATACCATCCCGAGCAAGTGATCATGGGTGAGTAGAGGTGGACGATCGACGCAGTGAAGAAAGAGGCAAAGCGGAGGACGTCCAAGGCTAGTTCTGCGAAGAAGGCTTAGAGATGATAGAGGTATGAGAATAGGACTTGAGTCAGCAACAGAACAGCAAGGAGTGGAGGCCGAACTAGAAGCGGGAGTCACACCTATGGGGAAAGAACTGTCACTTAGAAGAAACGGTCAAGGTGTTAATAAAAACGACATAATTAAGGCTAACCGAAGAAGGAATAGTGGAGGTAGCATAAGGAAAATTATCCCCAGTAACTGAACATGGCGAGACATATAGGACCCTGCTAGTTTTCTTATCCAAGCAAACGAAACCCTTATGAAGAAGACTATAGCCAATAAAAACACAAGGAATGAGGGAGGTGATAATTTACGGGTATATAATCACATAGAAAGAGAAAGAAAAGACAAACCAAAAGTACGGCAAATAAACTATGAATTTACCATATAGAATTTCACGAGGAGTCTTGCTATCAAGAACGGTGATGGGAGTCGATTTGATGATAAGATGCCGGAGAAGGACTCAACCTAAAGATGAAGGAGGTACATGCTTTAATGAAACATCATAGTGAGACCACTATGATGTGACGATGTTTTCTTTTCCGCAATACCATTTTGATTAGGGGTGTAAGGGACGTTATGCTTGCACAATTCCACATTTATGAAGAAAAGAAGTAAATGAGGTCGTGAATTATGTTCTCCATCATTGAAAAGATTTGATTTACAAATAAATTGATTAAATACATACTCAGGAATTGGACAAAAAAATGTCAAAAAATATGACTTAAGCTTTAAAGGGAAGAACCGACAAAGCCGCAGAGAAATCATCTATCAAGACAATAGTATCGGTAACCTGATGGAGGGAATCGGAGTCAATTCCATAAATCACAATGAACTGCTCAAATAAAACGAGGAATGCTGATTCAAATTTGGAAAAGGCAAGCGTGACTTTTCCTAATTGACACCAAAATGTTTTGAATCAAAATTGCCTTTATTAGAAAATGTGATTACACCATGCTTATTCAAAGAGGAAATAATGCGAAAAGAAGGGTGTCCTAATCATGCATGCCAAATGACAGAAGATGCATGAAAAGTACATTGAGAAAGACTGGACAAGAAACTCGCATGGCCACGATCAAGAATATGGTAAAACCTGAAGAAGAAAATGTCACTAAACAATTGTTCTCATGAGTTAACTTACTAATGGAGAATAAATTTTTAGTAATGTGAGGAACAAGAAGAACATCGTATTAGATTATTAAAGGCGTAGAAGCAATAAGAGAGTGAGATAATGTGAGAAATAGGCAAAGATTGACTGTTACCCACAAAGACCCGTTGATTACCAGTGCAAGGGATAGATTTATCAAGAGCAACAGCATCATTAGTCATGTGAGAAGTTGTTCTATGTCCTGTGCCACTCAAGATCTTAAGAACCAAGCAAGGGAGGTGGCAACAATGCTTTAATCAAACCATCGACCTTAGCTTTCTTCAATAGTTTGCCAAGTTTATGACATTTCGGCAAAGGTGTCGCTTTGCCACACCATTGGCAAGTGGTTGTAAAGGTTCGGAAGCAGATGGTCTTGATGTCGTGAGGGGAGAGGTCGGGTTTAAAACTTCAATTTTAAGAAGTACTACTGGACGACCATAGCCGACCGGTTAAGAATCCCCGAGATTGATATAGAAATGAAAATGAAACTTCAAGAGCCGCCCAAGCATCGTGAGTCGTAGTGCATTAACGACTTCACCATACATTCTCAAATAGAGAGGCATACGTATAATAGTAAAATACGATTCAAGGTGTACTATTTCGTAGCAGATTAGGTAAACCCGAAAATTCTAATTTTCTGAAAAAGGGTAAAACGATAATTTTGGTCAAAATTCAAAATTTTTCTAGATCTCAGATGATGAAACGGACTTCGCCGTTGGAATCGTCTCGCGAAATCTAGCTACCACGTACGTCGAATTACGAGACAGTAAGAATTTCACGTCTTTTAAGGCACGGTGCCTGTGTCGATGACAAATTACAGGAGAGGTACACATGGTATGAGAGGCATGTGATGACAATGGACACCTATCATATATCCATAAAATACATGTCACATGAATAGTGAGAGGATAAGAGATAAATGGCTTATATTAAGCCATATGTCGAGTGGTCCTTAAAGTCAAACTAAGAGGACAAAAGGGGAATTAAGTGAAAAGAAAAAGAACATTTTCTCTTCTTTTTGGCTTGGTATCTAGCAGTGAGGGGAGAAAACGGATTTTAGAGAGAGAAAGTTTGACTTCTCTCTAGATTTCCCTAAGATTTGGATCGCTTCTGGCTCTGTCGGCTAAAGAGGGAGAAGTTGATCTACACCGCAAGGGCCACGCGTGACACCTGGGCTTTGTGGAGTTTCAACAACCCTGAGTTAGGTTTTCTTTTACTTGTTTTATTTCTTGGCTAAGAGCCATTTTGATGATAGATATTCTGAGGCATGAATGATCGTCTTTTTAGTTCTAAAGATTGGGATTTAGTGAGAAAATCCCTAGTGTGGTCGTGAACAGTTTTGAGACCTAGGGTTTTACTATTCACGTGATCTTGTGTGTGGTTTATGTTGCTTGGGTGGTTCAAAATGAATTGCTTAAATTGTTTATTTGCCCATGTGAGCTAATTTTGATGTTATTGCTATGAATAAATAACATGTGGTTAGTATGTAATTCCTGTTACACATGTACGATTGATATATTGACATGTGTCAGATGAAATGACATACGTATTTCATATGCACTGAGGCAACCTAGAACAATAGGTGTGAGTGCATGACATGAAAAAAAAAAGAAAAGGAAAATGGTTGTGAAAGGAATTTCAAAGGAAGATTTTCCAAAGAATTGCCTTGGAGAGTTATCCAACAGTTCATCTCGGAGGAAGACCCATGACTGCTTCGGAGAATTACCCAAAGAATTCACTTCGAGGGTTGTCTAATAATAGATTTTACCGAAACCTCGTATTATGTTTTCAAGAATAAAACCTTTGTTTGAAAATAAAGGTTTTCTCACCCTTTGTCTTGTGTGATGCGTGAGGGAGTCATGGAGGGTTCGAGAAGTGGGAAACGATGAGTCACATTCTCATCCATTTCATGTAGACATTTGAGTAGGAACATATATGTTTTGCTTGAATGTTTGGTTTGCCATTGCATGAGCACTTAGGTGAGGAGTAACCCATGTAGGGGAATTCAACTACTGGGCATTGCTCACCTTGTCGAGGGAAAATTATTTAAGGTACATGGAGTGTTCGGGAAGACGACGCTTATTAGAGGTCGCTTTTGAGAAGAAAGCCGACATGTGGCTTTGATTACATTTTTGTAAAACATGTATGAAATATTACACTTGAAACATGTTTGTATTAAGAGTGGTGTAACAACTCTTGAAACTATTGTAATATAGTCGATATATTTTGGGTGAGTATGATGTGTAAGCCAATGTGACCATTTTTATTGATATGTAATGGTCCCATGATATGAGACACGTGTCGTAGGTCGAGACGGTCAATAGGACCCCCGGGAATGGGGCGTCACATTAGGAACAAGATCATTTTCAACACGAACTAGAGTAGCAGGTGCAGAAAAAGACCCATCCAAATATCCCATAAGATCTTGACTTTCAAGCAGAGGAACAAACTAACGACGCCACAAGAGATACCTGTGGGAGTTCAAGAGATGATGGTCACCATGTGAACCATTGCATAAGCTTAAGTAGAGAAGTGTTGGATTCGACCATAGAAAAAAAAACTAGCAAAGGGTTGACCATTAGCTCTGATGTGTAAGGGAAATGCGTCGAGCAAATAAGTTGTGAGGAGATATCTGTATTTATAGACAAAGATACATTGTATATGTACAATTACAAATATAGGAAACAACATAAGGAAAATAAATCACCACACCAGGAGAATCACCGATATTCGTCATAATAAGAGGAATTGGATTGTCCTCTAATACTATCTAATGAAGAAGAACTTAAAAGAGAAAATAGAGGGAAGATGATTAGGGCTTCCAAAAGGGAAAATAAGTAATCATCCCACTTCATATAATAATTTATTTTAAACACTTATTTTTATATATAGTTGTCCGGGGAAATGAAGAAAATATACAAAAAAAAAGAAAAAGAAAAAAGTGTTATAATGTTTATGTATCTCCGAACTTCTTTTTGTCTAACTATATATATTAGTTAGAATTCTGCAATATTCTAATGTTTTGAAAAGATACACAAAATAACCAAATCCATACAAGACATGATCACATGAAAGAAAGAAATATTACATTTTATAAAATTTTTGAAAAAGCTAACAAAATCATGTCGAAATTCAAAATAAAAATAAGCAACTATTCCCAATTGATTCACTCTTGATAACATCAAGTTGATAAAGTCAAGTTTGGTGATATTTAAAAATGTTCAAGTTCCTCCCATAATTTAAAAACCTGAATGGGTTATTTTCTTAAATCTTTAATTTCCTCCAATATTTAAAAAATAAATGTATAAACCCAATATTAAAAACAAAATCAAAATTCATTTGTTAATCCTAAACAATTTCCAAATTATATATAACCATGGTTGATCAGAATTGCATGAACAAAGTTGTCATTGTTTTTACATTTATCTAATTGTATAATATTCACACTCCCAGTTTTTTTTTTTGCTTTGAAGATAGATCAAACAAGAGGCCAGGTTAATCATGCAAATTAGTCATACTTATCCGGACTTAAATCTAACTACCATGACTTGTATATTTAAATTACAGACTCAAATGAAATTTACTGACCTAATTAATAAAGTATTTAAAAAAAATAAAAATAAAACTTTCAAACGGATAAAATAGAAAATGTGAGGCGGTTGCGACCATTTATTTTTAGGTTAATCTCATGCTAGATCTCGCATTTTCTATATAAATTACCATTAATGGAAGGTGAAAGTTACACTAAAGTCCTTTTCAAAAAAAAAGTTACACTAAAGTCCTTTTCAAAAAAAAAAAAATGTTATACTAAACTCTAAAGTCACTTTTTTTTTTCACGCTTATATTATTATTTAGAATGATATTTCAGAAGAAAATATATATTTTTCTGGAGAAAAAAGGAGAAAAATATATAAAAATAGATATTTTTGTTGGTTGAAAAGAACAAATGAAAAGGTTCGTTTTTGTAAACGGGGGATCATTTAATTTATTTTAATAAAATCTTTGGGGTAAATCTCAAAAGACAAAATCGTTTTCAATATGTAAGAAAATTCTATCAGCTTCTAGTTATTATAAAATTAAAAACCACATCATCACTTATAATATATATATATATATGTATATATATTATTTATTTATTTAATTTGAAAATTTTGATTTAAGCATCTTAACAAAAAACCATTGTAAACAAAGTGGTTCTAAAAGTTTGATTTCACTTCATATAATATTTTATTTGAAATAGATAAATTTATTGATTGAGGTTAACAATACAATGAATAGAATTACTTTAAAGGATGACGTAGTATCTAGATTAATAGTAAAAATGATCGAAATCAAAGCTTATATATTTGATAATCTAAAAATGTTTAGTTGATAAAAAAGATTTGATATGATGATTTTGACGAATCAAACTTTGTAATTTGAACTATCAATGCGAAAATCCATGAAAAGCTAACCGTAGACGACACAATTACCTGCCGTAATAAATCGACAACAAAACACGTAGCAATATGTCTATGGAAAAAACAAAGGTAAACCAGATTGGTGTGAAAGAAACTAATATATTGGGAAAGAAAACCATATTTGAGGAAGAAACGATGAAAATTGTGATTTCAGGTAAGGTTGATAAAAAATTATCCATCCTATTCCTATCTAACGAAAAAGGGCTTGAAAAAGAGAACGAAGTGAACAAAGGAAGGAAAAAAAAAAACTATAATAGTTAGGGCTTCCAAAGAGGAGAAAAAAGTAATCATCCCACTTCATATAATAATTTATTTTAAGAGTTTTGTGCTTATTTATAGCTTGTCAGGAAATGAAGAAATGTACAAAATAAAAAAAGGTTGTAATGTTTCAGATCTCCGCACTTTATTTGTCTATATATTGAAGGAATCATACAACTAGCGTAATCGCACGCTTAAATACATAATGTAGCATAGATATATTTTCATCACCCATTACTAACCCCGCGTACAGTGCGTAAAATCTCTTCTAGAATCCACAGGACCTTCCAAGCTATTCTCTACGTGACAGATCTGCGTGGGCGCACCTGATCACAAAAGAAACTAGATCTGAAAAACACTCTGAAACCTTTCTAAGCTGCTTCTCAAGGTGTTTTTATAGACCCGAAGGCTGGGGTAAAACTTCTAAACCCCCGAGCTGCGTGTATTTATAGACTCCGCAACCCTAACCCTCCTAGGTTTTATAACACCCGGGTTTTATAATTCCTCGGGCCCAATAAATGGGCTCCCTTCTTGTATCTTAATAATCGCTAAATGGGCCTGGCCATCTAACGAGCTAGCTCGGGATCCTATGGCCCATTATTAATTAAGGCTCTGATCAATCTGGGCCTAGATTGCTTCTGGAGCATAAATCCAACAATCTCCCACTTGCTTAGAAGCAAGTTTGGGACCGTAATCTTATCCGGGGCTACTCCACTAAAAACCCAGATGTGAATTCCAAAATTAATAATGTTTTATATCAAATGTATTTTCCTCTTTGTAAAATATCAATAATTAATTGATAATTTTTCTTCTGTAAATCAACTAATTATTTATTCTCACTATCGCTTAACGTATCCCATGCACTGGCCAGTGACTTTCAATATCCGAGTACTGAAACATGTCAAGAGGATATTTTATACAAATTCCATTTTGTATATATTTCTCCCCTATAAATACTTGATAATCAAAATACCATAATCCCTAAATTATCAAGATATTGGTCGTTTAAAATAGGCCTCACTTATTGATAACTCAAAGAACCATAGTAACTTAATTATCTATTTATAATATACTCGTGGATTAAGAAAATAACATATCTAATATCGCTCTCGAGATTTAATTCCTTTCACGTAAATTTATCCTGATTAAATCTCTTCCCGATCCTCTCATAATGACCATAATTCATTCCAATATTTTGCAATAACCAAGACTGATCATTTATAAAATATTGCAGTCTAAATAAAGTGCCCAACTTTATTTAATAACTGTGAGACAATTCATTAATTATGAGAACTTGTGATCATGTCTTCAATGGACGTATCCATATGATCATATACTACATAATTAATCTGGACCTTATGCGTAAAATATAATGTGCAAAAACTTCATATTATTATATCAAACCATGAAATTAATATAACTTGTCTTTCGCTTCCTGAGCACAAATGTAACCAACTCCCACTCACTCTAAAGTAAGCTTGGGATCCTCTTAAGACCCATACAATTTACATGTTTCCCAAACACACGTTCAGGAAGAGAGGGTCTGCTAGGTTCTCCTCAGATGCTATTTTAGTAACCACTATATCTCCTCTATCAATGAAATCACTCTGACTGCTGGTACTTCTTAATATGTACTACAGGAGACCTTGGTTCTTTGACTGTGTTACTTATCCCACCGTTATCACAAGAAGGGTAATGGGGCCGATCTCGCACTTGGTATCACATGAAGATCCAAAAGGAATTTCCTTAAGCCATACAGCCTTTGCGCCTTCGAGATGCAATCACATATTCAAACTAGCCGTGGAGTCAAGAACACAAGTTGCGCACTTCAACAAATGGCTTCCCATTTAGTGTAAACACATCCCGATGTTGATTTACTTCCGAGTCAATATCCCCTTGAAAACTGAAACCGTATAAACCAAGTGTTTTAAGACTCCCACTGAATACACCAACATATAACTCGTTCTCTTTAAATACTGAGTATATGTTTCATCGTCGTCTGTTCTACCGGGATCTCGGGATTTGGTACCGCTTACTACTCCCACGTATAGCGTATATCTCGCCCGGGTACATAGCATAGCATACTATGACGTCAACAAATTAAGCATAAGGTTTTACTCATGAGTTCTTTTCTTCGTGAGTTTTTGGTGATTGCTCCTAGAAAGATGAATTCCATGTCTCGAAGGGTAGAAGTCCCCTTGAATTTTCATGCCAAACCCGTCACTATTTTATCAATGTGAGGCTTGGGATAAAGCTAACACCTTATTCTTCCTGGCCTCGCAAAAGTTTGATTCCTAGAATATAGTTAGCCCCACCTAAGTCCTTCATATCAAACCGCTTCAGTAACCCTTACGCCCGACAACACCTTCACACTATTTCCAATTAACAGAATATCATCTACATAAAGTACCAAAAAGACTACCACTATTCCTTGAATTTTCTTATACACACATGGTTCATTAAGACTTTTCAAATCCATATAATTTTGATAATCCTGATCAAAACTTGATGTTCCATGACCTAGATGTCATAAGCCCATAAATAGACCTATGCAACTTGCAAACCATGTGTGTTCTCACTCCAAGGCTATGAACCCTTTCTGCACAGATATAGATATTCTCTTCCCAAATTCTCTCCATTTAGAAAAGCCGTTTTGACATCCATTTGCCAAATCTCGTAATCGAGAGTTGCTGCTACAGCTAAGAGAATCCGAGCATTTAAGCATGGCTACTAGCGAAAAAGTTTCATCATAATCTATACCCTCTTTTTGGGTGTAACTTTTTGCCACCAATCTAGCTAAGGTTTCAACCTTCCCATCTCGGTCCTCTCTTTCTCTTGTAGATCCACTTACACCCAATTTTAATTTCCTCTAGGTGCTTCTACAAGAGACCAAACTGAGTTAGGAACCTACAGATTCCATCTCACTCTGGCCCATTGCCTTTTTTCCACTTGCACATCAACATCCTTCAAACGCCTTCGTATGTGGTGGTCAGCCATCGATTATCTAAAACGACTTGATAAGTCTCTCCTAACAAGGCATACCTTGCGTGTTTACGACGTTTCCCACTACGAAGCTTGTCAGATTGCTGCCAGACATGTACGTATGATCCAAGTTTCATGGGTTCTGGTGGATTACCAATCTCTTCATTATGTTCTTGTTCTGAAGTTTCTCGAATTTATCCTACGCTTCCTGTGTTTGTTCACCTTCTCGTACATTTGGTACATTTTCCCTTTGAACACGACGTAATGTGAAAACAGGGGTGGAAAATAAGAGTCTGCATGATCTCGAACAGAGTCAAGTTCTTCATGAACAACTTTGCTTCTAGGTTTAAAATTGTTCATATAATCCTCTTCTAAGAAAGTGGTGTGAGAGCTCACTATTACATTCTTTTCCTTTGGATTATAACATATTCCACCTCTCATTCCCTTAGGATAGCCAATAAACATACACATTTGTCGAGATTCCAACTTTTGTTGTTTTGCACTCAAGACATGTGCCAGATACCCCAAATCCTAATATGGTCTAAGTCGGTCATACTTCTTTCCATAATTCCGGTGTCTTTTTGAAACAGATTAGATGGAACTAAATTTAGTATGTATGCACGCTCTAAGGTACATATCCCCATAACGATTCAAGTAATGATGAATAACTGAGCATCAACCTCACCATATCTAAAAGGGTTCTATTTCTCCTTTCAGAGACTCCATTTTGCTGAGGCGTTCTAGGAGATGATAATTGAGATATTATCCCCTCTTGAGCCAAGTAAGACTTGAACTCTTCAGACAAGTATTCACTGCCTCGGTCAAACCGAAGCTGCTTGATATGGACACCCAATTGCTTTTCGCCTCGTACTTTATACTCGAAATTTATCAAAAGCTTCACTTATGGCGCATTAGGTAAACATAACCATATCTTGGAAGAGAACACGCGAATGCGATGAAATACTCATACCTCGCCGCCAACGTCATCGTCTACATACATCGTTGTGTACCAATTCCAACCGTATAAGGGCACGATTTCCTTCGCTTAAAGGGCCTTTGTCATTTTACCTTCTAAACATGATTCATACTCGGTATAGTTCAAAGATCAAGGAATTTAAAATTCCACTTTTAACCAAACCATGAATTCTACTAGAATTAATATGACCCAATCGTGAATGCCACATATAGGTTTCATTTGAAACCTTCCTTTTTAGATAAAGGAAATGTCATCATCGCGATTTTCAAAAGATTAATACTACATAGACATAGGAGTTAAAAAATATAAACCATTTATCAATAATCCGAACAAATAAAAGCAAGTATTACTCTTATCAAACCGAGAATTAAACTCGCACCGTTAAAACCATGTTCAACTAAACAACTAATTAAAACCAAATTCTCTTAAAATCCGAACAAATAAATGCAGAGTGAGGCATAAAGTCTTATTATTAAAAACATAATCTAATTAGTCCTAACGCTATTACTGAGACATATTCCCGCTTCCCAACTTCAAGCTTCTTTGTCCTTTATCGAGCGGGTCGCTTGTTTGGAACCACTACAAAGAGTAACAAGCATGGTTAGTGGCTCCTGAATCAATGATCCATTTATCATTGTAATTCTCCACTAAACAAGCCTCAACAACATTTATACTACCCATACCTAGTTTTGGGCAATTCTTCCTTCCAAAGGACCTTCGTCTCGCACTTGAAGCACTTGCCTTTCTGGGCTTTCTTCATTGACGTTAGTTTGAAAGCCGGACTGCTTTCCCTTCTCGCTTGTTCTTCTTTCCGCCTTAGGGTTTCCTTTAGGTTTTGGAAGAACTTTTAAAGATGATAAGCACTTCTCAAGTTTCACGAGAGACCTTTCAACACCCCTGCTCATGCATAAGTTCAATAGGGAGTGCTTCTCGCCTTGTTCATATTATAATTCAATTTGAACTCCACCTCAAAGCTATCGGGTAGAGATTCTGTGATCAAGTCAATCTTCATCTCTCGATCCAAATTTTAGCCCCATCACTCCGCCAAGAAGATCGATGTGCCCCATCATTTTAGACAATGGTCCCAAGACATTTCCTCCAAAGCCATACGAGTGTTCATTAGTGCCTCATGGTCATGTCCAAGAAGATCGCTACTTTTAGCAAACATCCCATCTAGAGTCTGAATTATTTCTAATACACTCTCCAGATCATTAATTTGCTTTCGCAGATGTTCTGCAACGCTGGCAAGAATATAACAGCGAGCTGTCGTATTTGCCCGTTGCCAATCTGCAAATTGCTTCTTAGTTTCCTCTAAAGCATTAGCAAAGTGGCTCCCGGGGGGTTTCAAGCCGTTGTAATGAATTTTATTCCTCTCAAAAATCAAGGACAATGAAAAGATCGGTTTTCCATAGGTCGTAGTTATTTCCATCCAATGGCTTTTGACTCAAAATTGTAGCTAGAGGATTAAAATATGCCATTTTCTGAAATTTAAAAAAGCACATATATTAACACGTAATCCACACAACAAACATACAAATATGTAGATCCCTTAAACTACTTATTATTAATGTTTATTGCAACAATAATTTAGTTTCCATTACAAATACTTACGTTGGGCAAGACATTTGTAATAAACTAAACTTTGAACATGGTATGTCTAGTGTCCTACTAAGTTAGCTCCCAGGAAAGGTGAGGTGGGTCTCAGACTCCTTAAAAACCTACCTCCTTAGACAGAGCCTTCCTAGATAACACTAACACACACCATTCAAAATTGATTTTTTAAAAAACAACCATTGTTTCAATATTCTTTTTGGGCCTTTAGTAACATTAACAGAGCCTCGTTGGGAGGGTTATTAATACATTAAAATTGAATGTAATAAACTATTAATTTTAATTTCAAAATTATCTTTAATATCTAAGCATCACGACAGCTGGTCAGACAATCTTATTAAAATTTTGAAATTATTTTAGATCAAATCCAATAAAATCCGGCCATGCTTATCCGTTGGGGTATCACATAACCATTTTATTATTGGACCCTTAATGGAGCCCGCAGGTTTCGAATTAATTAAATTAATTTTTAACCTTTCACCATTCAATATTTTTATTATTAATTAATTAGTGGTTTTCCATAATATTATCTAGATAAAACAAATATTATTATACATGTATGTATCAAATGATGCAAATTATATGGCACCACCTATTCTAAATGGCATGTTAAGCACATATCACATGTTATATCCATATAATTTAAAAACAATTATAAATATAGAATAATTAGTAGGTCCTAATCCTACTGCTTCCTAGAACAGTAGTAAATTAAAAGTCTAATAGTGGCTGCTATTTCTCCAACTTGATATTTAGCCCGTACTCTTCTTTTTCTTCTCGTGTCTTGTAAGTCCATGGGTGGGCCAAGTTGGGAATTGGCTTTTAGGGTTTTTAAGACAAAAACACAAAACCCTAACATGTCCCCTATTGAATCCGAGCACCAAAACGGTCGTCGACCGCCACACAAAACTCGGATTGCCACCAAATTTTACAAGGAGGAAGAGCACTGTCTGAGGAACCACCCTACCAAAAATCAGCCCATTCTGACAACGCAGCACCCCTTTTACATTTTTTTTATAATAAATCCGAATTTACATATAAAAAAATTGCAGGAAAAATAAATAAATCAAGGAGGAAACCTAATCTTATGATTAGCCTCCTTGTTACATCCCCAAAAAAAAATATACAAGCAAAATCTACTATGGATTAAGGCCAAAACCAAATCATTCATTCATAATACAAAATTATAAATAACATAAATAATAGAATCCTAGGTGCCATATATCTAATATACATCATATATACATGAGAAATAAAATTATGGATTCAATCTTATCACACAATCGACCAACCGCTGCTCGATACCAATTGAAGAAATCATATAGCTGAAGCCGTGAATCAGCATGCTAAATACTAATGTATGATAGATATATTTTCATCAAATTCGCTACTAACCTCGTAGTAGTGCGTAAAATCTCTTCTAGAATCTACAGACCTTCCAAGCTATTCTCACGTGACCAACCATGTGTGGGCGCACTCCGATCATCACAAAAGAAACTAGATCTCGAACACTCGAAACCTTCTTCGGCTTCGTTCTCTCTCAAGGTGTTTTTATAGACTTGGAGGCTAATAAAACTTCTAAACCCCCGGGAGGCCAGTAAGCGTTGCATTTATAGACTCCGGCTAACTCCTAACCTCCTAGTGGTTTTATAACACCTCGGGCTTTATAACACCTGGGCCCACAACGGGCTCCTTCAGATCTTAATAATCAGTTAAATGGGCTCTGTCATCTAATGAGCTAGCTTGGGGATCTTATGGCCCATTATTAATTAAGGCTCTTGATCAACGGTCTAGATTGCTTCTGGAGCATAAATCCAACATATATATTAGTTAGAAATCTTTACACTATTCTAATGTTTTGAAAAGATTAACAAAATAACCAAATCCAAGCAAGACATGATCACATGAAGGAAAAAATTACATTTTATAAGCAATTTTTGAAATGTTAACAATATTATATTGAAATTCAAAATAAAAATAGAGAAATTGGTTTAAACCGGACAAATCCAATTATATGTTATTTGCAAAACTAATTTCTTGCAAAGTAATTTCGAAAATATCATATTTCGAACAAAATATCCTCAATCTCCTATACCCTACATGATACCAAATCTCCAAGTGATTATAAATCTTCTATAATATATATATATATATATATATATATATATATATGAGTATAGTATATATATATATATATATATATATATATATATATATATATATATATATATATATATATAATTTTACTAAATTTATAACTAAATCTTTAAGAGTATTTTTGTTTCAAAGAGTATATTTATTTATTTATTTTATTTTGGATTTCGAGGAAAGAGATTAGTTTTACAAAAATCCCATAAAATAACATTATTTGTGATGATAAAAAAAAATGTACTTAAATGTTTGAAAGGAAAACTAAGAATTAAAATGATCAATAAAACATATATTGATGTGATTTATTGATTAGAAAATTAGGCATGATAAAATTTGTCAGTGTTTGACCAAACCTCTTATTATCCAATATCTTAATTCTTGTGTCTTCTTAATTATTTATTGAAAGCATTCAAAATTATTATTATTATTTACTCGCCGATCAATTACATATGCCATGTAAAGGATAAAACTCAACTAGCTACATGGCTCGCCCAAACCACTGAATCATAATGTGACACTCAAACCGGTCCCGTTGACAACCCGTCAACCCGTGGAATTCCTGTGGTTTTTGGGTGACCCGATACCACACTATTGTGTCCCATTTATCGGGATCCATATTTTCACAAAAATTGGGCAGAATCTCATTTGTTCGAGAAGCTCTACCCAACATACAACATGTATCACAATAATCTATAAGAGTTTATTACAACAATTTGATACAGAACATATATTAAAACTAACTTGTTCTAATATAATTTACCCGACAGCACCTCAATACGTTCTTTTATTGGGACCCATTCATTCTCATTTAAATCTAAAATATGAAAATATGAAAATAAATACGCGACCATCTTCATAAGAGTCCGGGATCACGATCCTCTTACCATATTTACATACTTGACTATTTATACAAAAGTCCAAAAGAATTTAATTACAATTCTTTTTACATAAAATACTTTTTATAAAAGTGTTGTCAAGGCCACATGTCGACCTTCTTCACAATCACGATCTCGTTGGAGTGTCGTTTCCCTATACATTCCCTATACCTGAAAGGAGGTTCCACGACAGGGTGAGCAATACCCAGTAGAAAATTTTTCTTACAAGGGCTACTCCCCTCCTAAAATGCACATGCAATGACATACATAAACATCAATCACATTTCATACAATTTATGCAACATTATATGAAATGTTTCGTGTCATGCATGAGATGCGACTCCTCATGCTCACAACTTGAGTCCCAACCGACTCCCCCACACCTGCAATTTCCAAGTGTGGAAACCATCCATTGGTATTTAACCCAGTGACTTAAACCATTGGACAACCCTCCAATTTTAATTTATCAAATCTCGTGTGTTTATTTTGGTCATGTAATTTTCTGGTCCATCGCAAAGCCGCTTAACGCCTTCCGACACTTTTGCGAACTTTCATCACTGGATACATATGTTTGACCAAGAATAAAATTTGGGGGTGGGGGTGGGGAGGGATTTCATTTCATCTCCTTTACCTAAACACACACATGATTATTGCTGCCCATATCATTATCAGCCAAACCGCGGAGTCTCGATTAGGAAGTCACACTTGCCACCACTCATTCACCAAGAATGGTGAATAACAATACCATGCACCTACACTCGACTCGACGCGATGTGACCGTGCATTTGAAATGCATGATACCCGACAGGCCTTTTTCAACCGAATCGGGATTCGAGCGCGGTAGGGGTCGCTGGGCCGGACTCCGGATCGGCCGGGCTGGCCGGGTCTCGCAGCCCCGGATCAAGCCGAGGCCGGCAGATCGCGGCAAAGGTCGGCTCAGCTCAACGTAAGACTCCTCTTGCAAAAACAAGGAAGAAGGGGTCTGCACGCGCCAATTCGTAATACCCGATGCCTAAGTCGGCTTCTTTCCCCGAGAGAAAAGACGACTACTTAGAAGGCGAATGTGTTACGTACCTTTCAATCGACGTGGTGGCCTTGTATTTATAGATGTTCTACCAACTGATGGTGATTAGGATTCATTCTATCGATGGGATATTTCTTGTTATTATCTGTGATCGACGGTAAAGGATATAGAAAGAGCAAAGCTTTATTATTTTGGGATAATCTTCCTTCTTCCTTATCAGATCCGATGATGAGCTATTATTATCTTTCTTTTCCTTATTGGTGAGATTTGGCTGGATTTAAGTGATAATATATTATTAAGGATTATTCTATTTTTCTCAGATCTATGGGAGATTTCCCATGATCGGCCTTTGGGCCGAGCGGATCGGGTCTCTATCTCCGTCGGCACCAAAAGGCTTGAATGATGCAAACGGACACCTGAATCGGGCCGGGAGGGCGTAGGGTCATTGGCCGACCTGGACCGCTGGCGAGTGGGCCTATGAGCATTATTTTTCAAACCCTATCAAGTTGGCCTTCACTCTTGTGTACGGTGTACGTAAGTGCGGTCGTAACGCCGCAGATCTGGGTGCGCTTCCACGTGTCTCCGCCGAGGCTTCGATTAGTTGTCGGGTCGTTGTCATTTGTCTCAGGATAATGATGACTCTTCTAGCTGCGCCATTTCTCCCACTTCTTCGCCTTTGCTTTCAGATCCTTCGCCTTGTGTGCTCGATTCTCGAGACCTTTTCTTTGCCTTTAGCGATTTTTTGCCTTTGCTGCGAGTTCGGACTTCCTTCTCTCTTAGTCTTCTGTCTGAGCCTTTTTGTGCAGAGTCTTTCTCTTGCTTCTTTCTTAGGATAGCCTTTTCTGTTGTATTCCTAGGTCCGCTGCGTCTTTGTCTCCTTGGTCTCTTTTCGAGCGAGATGACGAGGCGCTAGGGTTGGGTTGGCCGAATTTTATTTTCATTATGGGTCCGGGTTGTTCTTTCTCTCTGCGTATAGGCGGTGACTCTTCGATTGTTGCCGGTTCCGGGCGGACTGGCGGTGTCTCCGACCGTTCGGCCGGGGTTGAGCAAGTGCCTCCCGGGTGCCTCTCTTCCAGCAGACGAGGGTAAGGGAAAGTAAACCTGATTAAATGCAGGGGTAAGAATAACTAAGATCTTGCCGTTCGACATGCTTTTAGCGTGGGACCTAGCAAGGTCGAGTCCCTCATCTGGGGTCACCTTGCCGGGCGTTACGACCTCCGCTGGCGTTCGGGTGTGGTCCCACGACCTTTTTGACCCTACATGTGGTCTCGGTACTAAGATGGTGTGCTTCTTTAGTGGCCTTCGATAATGGTCTTAAGCTTTCCTCTACATCCTTTCATAAAAGGGGTTTGCGACACTTCAATGTTTGTCCTTCTCAACTCCTGCCTTGATGGTTGGGGGTATCTTGGTTGATGCATTGGTTTCTTTAGGGACGGGGGGCTCGGTGTCTGACATAGCTGCTCCTTTATCTTTTTAGCCCGAAGGAAACCTTCGGGGGCTTCCTTTATTTTTCTAGGCGTTCTGGCGCTCCTCTTGTGATTTTTCGATCTTCCCTCTTCCACGAGTACGTGGAAGGAATGTTCTTCTTCGTTTGTGGTGCGTGGTGGGAATATGACCCTCTTGACAAGGACGACACCCTGGGCGTTCCAGTGGCTTGGACCACCCCCGAGAATCTTCGTGAGTGTTCGTTCTGTTTTTGGTATAACTTGTGTGAGGTCATTTTTTTTTTTTAATTATGTATTGCCTACATGCTTCTCAGGTGCTCGAATTGATCTCAGCGCTGAAGATAACGTCACGGCGTTAGTGTTGGCTGAGTGTCCTCCTCGTCCTTACGCGGAGTTGATCAAGTCGGATATTCCTGACCCTTCGAGCTCGAGGTCAGCTCGCTCTGCTGCTTTGAGGCCTTTGCCTCTTCCCGCCATAAAAGTTTCTCCCATTGGGCCCTCCGCTGCTGCTTTGAGGCCTTCGCCTCCTTCCATCATGAAAGTTTTTGCCATTGGGCCCTCCGCTGCCAAACCCACTAGGGGGGAACTACTGGCTCATTTGGAGACGTTGTCTCGGAAGCCCCGAAGCATGAAACGAAAACCTCGGACTCCGTTGAGAAAGATCGGTCGACTTTGGTCAAAGTTTGGTAGGCGTCACGTCTTCTGCAATACACTCATGTCCGTAAAGCAGGAGCGAGGTGCGATTTGCCTCAGTTAAGGCTCTGATCTTGAGTTCGCGGTCCCATTAAGGTCTGGCTGGCGAGGTGAAAGGTCCCTTGGGTAAGGCCGTTGAGCAGCCGTTAGGCGATCCGCCCGTTACCATCTGGAACCCACCAGCGAAGAGGGTTAAAGTCACCTACTCGAGAAGGAAATTGGAAGAGTTGAGGGAGGAAAGATGCGGAATCAGAAATTGGGGACGGGGACTCTTTGCTTCTCAATGCCAAACTCGCGGCGGTAGTTCGTCCATTCTTAAGGATTTGATCTCAAAGAGATTGATGCGGCGCACCGTTGATGAGGCTTTAGCCCTATCTCTCCAGGGGGTCGCCTCCGTAAGTTCTCATACCTTGTCGTGTCTGATTCCATTTTGAGTTGACTATCGAATTTGCATTGGGTGTTGATTCTGTGCTGGGTGCGTAGGTGGCTACTCATTTGAAGGGTTTGGCCAAAAAGGCCAAACTAAACGAAAGTCATGTCAAAGCAGCCCAGGCTTACAAGGCGGGTGGCTACCTCCTTATCCGGAGTGAAGATTTGGCTGCGGGGTCATAGTACAGCTTATGATGACCGAGGAGGCCATGAAGCTCAAATCTGATTTGAAGCATACCACGTCGGCACATGCTCGGTAGAAGGTGAAGATGAAATACGAAACGGCTTGGCCGGTGGCGGGGCGACCCGGGAGGTTTGAGATGAGGCTGCGGGTTGGTAAAGCGACTTGATGGAGACGGGGATGAGTGCTGCGATCCTGCAATATGAGCCCGGACAGTTAGGGATGGAGCTTCTCCACATCAAGGCGAGCTGCCCAGAGTCTAAGGAAGAAATACGTGCTATCGGGGGCGACTGCGTGATAAGGCGGCGGTATTAGGTAGGCTCGTCGAGGGCCCATTTCGGATGATCGAGTCTCTTGCGAGGCTGCGTGGGGACCTTCATCAGGAAATAACTTTGGTGGCTCAACGGGACGAAGTTATTGGAAGACTAAGGGCCGAGGCTTATACTCAATGGGTTTCTGGGTGGCTTGCCTTTCGAGGAAGAGGCTGGTAATGCCTATTCAGGCTGGATTTCCAGCTTTGACCTTCCAGAGGAGGATAAAGGGGTCCTTCTTTGCGATTGATACGGAGAAGCTAGGGCACCCCCTCTGGGGCCCTCCCTTCTTCACCGTCTACTCCTCCTTCTGATGCTTGATCTCTTGTGCACGTCTTCGCACCTTAGATGTCGACTTTTATACTTTATATATATATATATATATATATATATATATATATATATACTATATATATATATATATATAGATTTTTTTTTTTTTTTTTTTTTTTTTGTTGGGCCTGGGACCCAAGACATACGTAGCCTTTTCCTTAATGAATACTCATTTTTTCACCTTACTTCTTTCGCCTCTACTTGTGCTCTTCGCGCTGTTCTGCTTGATTTGAATTGATTTCTTGTTTGCATGGTCTGAATTAAGCGTCTGAGTTGAGATGTTGAGCTCCTCAAAGCGGTCGGCCCCGAGGCTCCACGGGCTCTACGAGGCCTTATGAAATTTGAATAACTGGCGAAAGAGCTTGACCTTTGGGCTACATAGCTGAGGTGAGGCTTGATTAGGCTTTTCAAGTGTGTTGTTGGGCTCTTGAACACTTGATAATCTGAGTTGATCGACTTCATAGAATTTTGCATGGCTTTAGCTAAGTGGATGAGCTAGATCAATGTGGTATAGTGGGCTCCATCGGTATTTGATTTTGAGTCGGGCGATTCGACTCGGCACAGTGTAGAATGGATTGAGCTCATCAATGTGAAATTTCTTCGGGCTCCGTCGACTGATTTGCTGAGCTGAAGGCGATTCTAAATTTGCATGGCTTTGTGTAGAATGGTTGAACTTCGTCAATGTGAATTTCTTTGGGCGTAGTCGGCTGAGTTGCATAGTCGGGCGGATTCCTAGGGCATGGCACACGTGTAGAATGGTTGAGCTCGTCGATGGGCTCTGCAGGTATTTGAGGCCTTGGTGGCGAATCCGGCTGGTGATCACGACTCGGTAAGGGTTTGTGTGGCTGATACGAGTAAGATGAGGCGCTGATCGAAGTGGCTGCTTGCGGGACCGGGCGCTAAGGCCTTGGTGGCGATCTGGCACGAGGCGATGCGACTCATTAGGAGTGTGTGACTGTCTTCGAGGAGATGAACTCGTCAAAGTGAGCTACTAGGCTCCGAGAGCTGAGGCCTTGGTGGCGATCGGCTGGCCCCGATGTGATTCATAAGAAATTTGCATGGCACGGCGCCAGAATGGTTGAGATTTCGTCAATGTGAAATTTCTTCGGGCTCGTCGGTACGATTTTCTGAGTCAGCTGATTCCTAGGCTGCATGGCCTGTGTAGAATGGTTGAGCTCGTCAATGGGCTCCGGGCGCTGAGGCCTTGGTGGCGATCCAGCCTGAGCTGATCTGACTCATTAGGCTGCGTGGCTGTGTTGAGTAGACGAACTCGTCAAAGTGAGCTACTGGGCTGCGGGCGCTAAGGCCTTGGTGGCGATCCGGCTGGTGATCGACTCATTAGAGGCTGCGTGGCTGTCTTGAGTAGATTAACTCGTCAAAGTGAGCTCACCAGGGCTCGAGGCGGCCCGAGGCCTTGGTGGCGATCGGCTAGGCGTCGACTCATTAAGAACAGCGTGGCTTTGTCTTGAGTAGACGAGGAACTAGTTAAAGTGTTTCTTCAGGCTCCGGCGTGAGCCTTGAGGTGGCGATCCGACTGATGATCTGACTCATTAGGCTGCGTGGCCTGTACTGAGTAGATGAACTCGTCGAAGTGAGCTACTGAGCTCTGGGCGCTGAGGCCTTGGTGGCGATCCGGCTGGTGATCGACTCATTAAGTTTTGTGTGAAGCTGTATTGAGTGAATGAACTTCGTCCAAAGTGAGTTCACTTGCTGGGCTCCGGTATTTGAGGCCTTGGTGGCGATCCAGCTGGTGATCGACTCATTGCAGAACGCGTGACTGTCTTGAGTAAACGAACTTCGTCAAAGTGAGATTTCTTGGAGCTCCGGGCGCTAAGGCCTTGAGTGGCGGTCGACTGGTGATCGACTCATTGAGGTGCGTGGCTGTATTGAGTAGATGAACTTGTCAAAGTGAGCTACTGGGCTTCGGGCGCTGAGGCCTTGGTGGCGATCTAGCACGGTACGTCGACTCATTAGGGCTGCGTGGCTTGTCTTTGAGTAAGGCCCGGGCTGATCAAAGTGGTTCTTCGGGCTCCGAGGCGTTAAGGCCTTGGTAGCGATCCGGCTTTGGCCCGATTTGACTCATTAAGCGCCCAGCTGTAGTGAGTAGATGAACTCGTCAAAGTGACTTACTGGGCTCCAGGCGCTAAGGCCTTGGTGGCGATCCAGCCTGAGCTGATCTGACTCATTAGGCTGCGTGGCTTGTGTTGAGTAGACGAACTCGTCAAAGTGAGCTACTGGGCTCCGGGCGTTGAGGCCTTGGTGGCGATCCGGCGTGAGGGCGATGTCGATGATAGGGTACGCATGGCTGTCTTCGAGTGGGCGAACTCGTCGGTGAAGTTGTTGTATGCGGCTGTCGACCGATCCTCTTGGAAAGGTGCAAGCATCTTTATCTTGATTGGCGGAGAGTTTAGGCGTTTCGCGCGGTTAGTGTTTAGCCTTCTTATAAATGGCTTCATTGCTATAGAGTTTATACTTTGGATATTGCTCTTACGGTTGGCGGCGGGGTCTGTGTGAGATGAGGCGTCGAAGCTGTGGTTGTCTTTCTTAGGGAATCCATATGGTCCCGGTTCGAGTTTTGTCGGACTTACGCTTGTGGGAGTTGTGTTTTCCCTAGTCTCCCCTTTATACAAGTCATGTTATTCCTAGCCGTGCTAGGGAATGTGTTGGAGAGGCGACACATTTCATGCTTGGCTTTCTCTATTTTCTGTTCTTCTTTCTCTTCCTCTCCTTCTGTCTCTTTCTCCTTCTCCTTCATTCTCTCTTTCTTCCTTTCTTCTTTTCTTCCACATCTCATTCACCCCTTTTTTATTTCTTCTTTTCTTCCACGTCTGTTTCTCCCTCTTTCGCATAAACTCCTTCCATCCCTTTTTTCTTATTCTCCTCTTTTCCACCTTTCTGGCCTTCTTCCATTTATTTTCATCTCGTTTTCTTTTCCTTTTATCTTCATGAAGTTTTTTTTTTTTTTTTTTTTGAGGAGCTGGCAATACTATGTACCTCAAGACGCAAGGGATGACACCTCTGATTGTAATTGAATGTAATCTGATTGGAATAAAGAGAGACTTTTTCTTTTATGGCTATGAGCTTTCTCATTCTATTGCATGTAATTTTTCTGAGCATTATATGTCTGAGTTGCTTGTGACGTCTAACAAAAAATAACACTTGATAAATGTAAAATTGAATGAATTGGCGAAAATTGATAAATCTCCATTTAAGATTACAAACCAAGGTCTATTGATAAGAACGTTTAAGATGTTCCGCATTCCAGGCATGTTGTAAAATTTTCCCCTCTCTGTTTGGAGCTCGTAATTGCACAATTACGGCGACTCGAGATATGATGTAGGGGCCTTCCGCCAGGCCCGCTTCCCATGTGTCGGATTCTCTCGTCAAGTGTGGCTTTTTAAGACCAAATCACCCGGGCATGTAGCTCCCGGGTTTGACTCGTTGTAGTACTGCCTTCCTTGCGCCTTTGTACGCCTTAGAACTCCGTCTACGTTTTCATCTAAGATATCCAAATTTAGATGGAGAGCGCCTCATCAGGTTCAATCAAGGCTAACAAGATCCTTAGGGACTTTAATCCGACCTCGACTGGGCACGTCAGCTGCCGAAGGCTAGGCGAACGGGTTTCGTTGTCGACTTCGTGTCATTCCGTAGGCCCATAGTACCTCGGGAGGTATTCTACCCATTTTCCTTTAAGATCTTCCACTTATCTCAAAGCGGCCTTAAGGGCTCATGGTGACTCGGCCCGACTGCTAGGACCGCGGATGCCTGAGACGAATAATACCCTTAATTCCGAGCCTGGTACATACCCTCGAATTTGGCGCTATAAATTGTTTTCCGTTGTTCGACACCAGGGCTCTTGGGATACCAAACCTGCATATGATGGCTCGTCACACAAAATTGCGATCTTATGTCTGCGGATTTGTGGCTAAAGGTTCTACCATCCCACTTGGTGAAGTAATCTACTCGCAACGATGATGAGCCTTACATCGCCCTTCCTGTGCGAGGTCCCGCATGTCCAAACCCCATTGTTGGAAGGGCCAGCCCGTGATTGACGTCAAGGGCCATGGGAGGCGTGAGATCTCGCGTGCCCCGGCGCATCTTGCATTTCGACCAGGCCTACGCCTTGAGTATCAGAGCGCAGCATCCCCGCCCCAAGACCTTCCCGCCAATGCTCGAGCCCGATATGATTTCCGCATACCTTCGTACTTCTCTTAGCACGTATTCGGTTCTTTCCCGCGATGCCTTAAGGATAGGTGTGAAGAAACCTCGTCAGACAGGCTTCCGCTATGATTAGTGAACCCGAAGACCCCGCCCTATTTTAATAAGCTTTTTCGTCGTCGTAGACGTCCTTCTATTATATAATCCCAAATGGGGTCCATCCAAATCAAGTTCGACCTCGACCCGCAACCTCCACATCCTAGAGATCGATAGAGGGCTCGCCGTGTATCTCGACTGTGCGTTGACTTGCCGAGGTCTTCCCGTAAGGCCATGGTTAACTTTCGCTAAGGCGCTGACCTCGAGTTCTCTCAAGCTCCGGGGGGGACATGTATGACCCGAATCCACACTAATTTTTTTCAATAAATCTCGTACCTTTGGAGATATAGGATCATCCTCCGCTTGGCCTCGTAGGTATCTTCTTGTCTCACTACCAAATTGAGTCGCCATGCACTCTTAAATCGGTCAACTTCCAGCTGAATGGGCGAGTTGAGACTACAGGACGGCCCCATATTCGCCCGTTACTGAGGCTTGAACCGAATATGAGTGCGTGCACTCACTGCCCATTCCTTCCTCTCGGAGAGGTCGACTAGCCCGCCTCCGCCTCCCTCGTGTGCATCTGAGGCCCATCTACGAGAGCCTGCACGGGGAGGTCAATCATTGTTCGAGCGCTCTCATCAAAGTTCACGAGGTGAATTCCATGACAAAAGTCGGCCAGACCTACCCATCGCGGGGTTTTCATTGTATTTGATGTCGAACTCCCTCAGCTCTATGGCCCACTTCATCAAATTTCTTCCGAGACTTCGGTTTACGTAACACTTCGTTTACTCCGTATTCCAGCCGGAACTTCTATGGTATGAGACTGGAAGTAAGGGCGGAGTTTCCGAGTCGCTTGCTACTAAGGCTAAAATTAGTTTCATCCTCGGGTACCTCTCCTCCTCCGCTCCTCTCAAACCCCGCTACAATAGTAACCGGGTGCCGCACCGCTTCTTTGTCTCCTACCAGACTAACCGGTCTAGAAGTCCGACACGGCTAAGAGCAGAGGTAAGGAGCTCCCCTTCTAAATCCGACTTACTAGAATGGGAGGAGAGCTCAACACGCTTTTCAGTCGAGAATGCCTCTTCACACTTCTCGTATCCCATCAAAGGCCTCTTCGTGACTTGAAGAAAGGCTGGCATTTGTCACTTGCCCTGGATACGAACCGGCTTAAAGCGGCGATCCTTCCCGTCAGGCGCTGAACTTCCTTTATACCTGATGGCGAAGGCATGTCGAGCACAGCCTTTATCTTGTCTGGATTTGCCTCAATTCTGGTTGATCGAAACCCGTGAATTTTCCTAAATGATAATTCAAGGCACACTTGGCTGGATTCAGTTTCATGTTGTAATTTCTCAAGATCTGGAACGCCTCGGATAGATGAGCTATGTGGAGCTCAGCTGTGGTGGATTTTACCAACATGTCATCTATGTACACCTCCATAGTTATGCCTATCTCGCTCGAACATTCGATCTACCAACCTCCGATACGTGAAGCCCCGTGTTCTCGGAAGCCCGAACGGCATCACACGATAACAATAGGTTCCCTACTGTGACGAACGAGGTCTTTTCTTGGTCACCTGGGTCCATACTGATCTGGTTGTAGCCAGAGAAGGCATCCATAAAACTGAGGAGTTCATGGCTCGGAGTGGCATCTATGATGAGGTCGATTCGCGTAGGAAACCCGTCTTCGGGCACGCTGTTGATGTCGCGTCGATGCAGAGTCGCCACTTGCCGTTTGCTTTTTTGACGAGTACGACGTTGGCTAGCCATTCAAGATATTCTACCTCCCTAATCGCTCCTGCCTGAAGGAGTTTGGTCGACTTCCTGATGGCTTTGCCTTCCGGCACCTAAGCCCTCTTCTTTCGCTTGATCGCTCAAGGACGGCTGACGCTTAGCCTGCGGAGTGATTACCGTAGGGATCAATTTCCTCCCATGTTCGCCGCTTCCATGGCGACGCCTTTTGTTCGTCCTTTTAAAAAATGGATAAGGAGGTTTTTGAGGTCTTCCGCTATTTGGAGCCGATATAGCGAAGATGTTTAGGTCGTCAGTCCAACAATAAGGTTATCGACTTCAACTCGAAGTTGTTTGCCTGAATAGGTGGTCTTCGGATAGTTGTCTGAACAATTGTAGGCGGTAGGCAAACTCTTCTAGCAACATGAATGGATCATCTGGCTGTATAAACGGCCTGGGTGCTTGATTCCTACCGTTATTCCCATTACGGCCCCTTTGTGGCTCGTTTTGCTCAAGGCTAAGATCCTACTCTTCATTGTTCTACATGATTGCTAGATTTGCCTGTGATGATCTCGCCCGGCGCACCCAAGTGTAAGGTTCTTTCCGGCACAGGATCAAACGAATGTAATTTAGCTGATCCCGTGTTCGCATGCACTCACTATAACCTTGACTGCAATCACATATGAAACAGAGCACTAAATTACCGAAGAATTGTAAAACAAAATAAAAACAAAAATTCCAGAGTAATATCTAATTGCCTTGATATCAATATCAACACTAAACTTATTCCCCGGCAACGACGCCAAAAACTTGATAGGCCGAAAGCGTGATGTGTAAATGTAAAAGCCTATGTGCACAAGTGCACGCGTCGCCTCAAGTAATACAGTGTACCTAAGTACGGATATCGATCCACGGGGAAAAGTGCGTTGATTATTGAGTTTAGCCTTTGAATATTATCTGGACGTAGGCTTTGCGTGACAAATTGACTTAGGTGTGAGCTTAACTAACCTAATTTATCTTAGTAAATTACTGTGTTGTGGAGACTAGGGCTTTGTCTCCCCCTGCCACTTTTGATGGATTACTACCTAGAGAAATTACTATTCAGTTTATTCACGACTTATTGATGAAGGGTGATCATGCTCACGTAAATACCTCTCTCGAGGTGTATCCGCCTTATCCACAAAGTGTGGTTGATTGTATCTCTACCCCAACCCGATACTTCGAAAAGCTTAAATGTTCTAACCTTAATCGCCACCCTCGGAATCGAGATATCTCTATTCACCGAATTGACCAAGGGTTGCTCTATTCAGATCCCTAGGTGTCCTCATCTCTCGATCTTGGATACCCAGCAAAATCATGCCAATGTTAGCCAGACATCACCATGTAAATAAATCACAGATATAGAGCAGATACTAACAAGTCATAAACAACTGAATAATATAAAATACAAGTCTCTAATCCATGCAATCGTGACAGGGTTCAACAACACCCTAGATATGAATCTAGAACATACTGGACGTAAGTACACAAGTATTCAATCTATAAAACATCATCATTCTTTCAGGAAAGAAGAAAAATACAAAAGTAACTGTCTTCTTCACTGATTTCCTTCGCTGCTGCTCTGCATTCCGTGCCCTAGTCGGTATCTCCGATGCCTTGATTTCTGGTCCCCCTTTTGCTTTTAATGATAGAGAGGCAAATGCGCTGACGCCGCTGACGCTGAGGACGCCGCGACGTCAGCGCGTTTGTTGACTCTGATTTTGCCACCGTGACGCCGCGACGCCGACGCCGCGGACTCGGGACGCCAATGACGCTCCCGCCAATTTTTATCGCGACTTCTCGCCTCATCTAAAATGCTCAAACCGCCCGTTCCACCTGCAGTTCACACAAAATGAAAGAATTAGATATCTGGCTATAGAAATACGTAATTAACTGTAAAATTAAGCTAAAACCATAAGACAGACACGGGTATGACATGAGTGTTTTAGGCACTCATCAGCAAGTAGTGTAGATGGGATGGTGGCCTTTGTTGTAGGTGTTTCAGGTGTTGCATGTGGTGCAAGTGTAGGCGTGGATGTGGATCGGCAAAGGTTGTTCGTCAAGTGCTGGCACTTAGACCCAAATTTATGGGGATTAGCGAAGGATGTTTGGGGTTCCTCCCATGCTTCCTTTCCCACGCCCCGCTTCCCTACTCGACACCTCAGAGCTTCTACTAGTTCCTGCATCAATTCCTCCTAAAGTTGCTGCAGTTGAGTCTGCTCACCCAAAATATTTTCAATCAGACACTCTCCCTCTGATTTTTCTTCCTCTTGATGTGGCAAGCCTTGAAATTGATTTCTACAGGTTGTCAAATTTATGATCAATTCCACTTTACAGGTTGTCAAATTTTTGATCAATTTCACTTTGAAGCCCATCTAATTTTTGGTTCAAAGAGTTCTCCATAGTTTGAATTATTTGCCTTAATTGGGCATTGAATGTCTTCTTCTCTTCCACAACGTCACCCACCAGCTTGGTAAGGTTCAATATGGCTTGCTCAACTGGAAAGGTTGGTTGTGGTGGTTGAGGCTGAGGTGAAGAAGTAGGAGGTGCATATTGTCCCCATGAGTGATTTAGGTGGTTCCCCCAACTAGGGTTGTAAGCATTTCCATATGTGCATTTCTTGGGGGAACCATGTAGAGGGGATGCACTCACCCATGGAGGGTTTATATAAAGTCCTCATGGACCTATATGTGTTTGGATTTCTCTCCACTCTGGTTGTCGACTTTATCAGTTCTTCCTAGGTGTTCCATTAGGTTCAAACTAAAATTCAATTCAGCTTTGGACTCTTGTAGAACACTGACTTTGATCAACTTGCCCTCAGAATTCCTTACCCATTGGAACATAGATTCCTGCAGCAAAAACAGGGCAAACACCCAACGACTCAAGAACAATTCCCACCAAAGGGTTGTAATTGAAAAAAATAAACAGGGAAACCAAGATTAACAAACTCGACGTAAAAATGCTAAATAGAAAATAAAAGTAATTGACTTCAGATTCAGGATGAGGATCACAAGTGTTCAACTGTTCATCAATTGCACTTAGGCACCATCCCCGGCAACGACGCCATTTGATTCGCACATAAACGTGTAGCTAGGCAGCTCCGAACCAACAAAATTTATATACCTAAACCTTCTACTGCCGTAGCCTAGCTATTGCAGTATAGTGGCTCTAGGGTCGAACTCAGGGATGGGTTTACTTCGCACAAAATGATTTACATTGATTCAAAAAGGTGAATTTAAGTTTGGATTTTTGGGTTTGATAAAAACAGTGGGTTTTGATGGTGAAAATTAACAGTAAAATAAATTAAAATGTAAAAGAGAACTCCTTGATGAGTCAGGGTCACTTCTAGTTAAGTCTCTAGGGTAAATGAGGATTTCTAGGTTCTTTCTCGCGCTTGGGGAGGATGACCTATAATCATCTTCTCAAACCGGATCTTCATGTGGCTATAAAACTAACCCCTTATTAAATCTCTCTCAAATGGCATTCACGTGGCCATTAATGTTCTCAATCAGTGCAACAACAAGTTCCTCGACCGACGCTAAGCAATGGGTAATAATGGTAACTAAATGAACATCACAAGATCTAGTAATAAGCATCCAATGAGCACTAAAAAGATATCACTGGCACCGACCATTCAACATGAATCGAAGAGATCTAAACCTAGAGTTAAAAGGAGAACACAAATGACAGTGAGTACCTGCGTGAAAAACGTGGAACTCCTCATTTTGATCCTATGCCTAGTGACCCTCTACTTCAAGGAGGAAGGGGGTCTAGTTGACTCATCCCTCCGGAAGTTGTCATCCCTGAGGTGTTTGACCGCCCAAAAGAGAGAAAAGGAGAGAAAGTGAAGGAAAAAGAAAAGAAGCTGAACTCGTTAAAAGGTTCCCGCCTGGCCATTAATGAGCCAAAAGATCCATTACAAGCAGCCCAGTTAGGGGCTTATATAGCCAACCCATAATACAAATTACCTATTACAAGGAGAAAGTAGGAAGAAAACCAAAAAGAGAACAAAAAGGGAAGAAGTCAAATGGGCAGTAGGAACAATGCTGGAAATTTGAACAATGCAATGTGGAGTCGTGAACAAAGGGCATGAGCCGTGAACAAAGGGCAGGGGTGCTACAACCTATTTAAAATTTGGTGTGTTGCGAAAAATTTCGCAGCCCTGCTAATTTTCCTACAGCTCCAATTTCCATGCATTTTATGCTCTTCTTTCTTTCTGGTTTCTGATCTGCAATGCTCAGTTCAACTCAGATTCTTCATGCTTGGATCGACTCAACAATTTTGGCATGATTAGCGTGCAAAAACTATAAAATTAGCCACAAAATGCGATCAGTAGAATAACAGGAACCTTAATATGCAAATCGGGTTAATTACGCTAATTAGTACACAAAAGGTGCTCAAAACTTGCAATAAATAGGGTTCAAAATAGCACTTTTTGAGCACTAATCACCGTGATAACTTGAAGACAACAAGATATAGACAGAGAAGTTATGCGGACAACCGTCGCAGAGACTTGCAGTACGAGATAGGTGACCGGGTCTTTTTGAAGATTTCCCCTTGGAAGGGTGTTTTGAGATTTGGGAGGCGAGGCAAGCTCAATCCGAGATTTATAGGACCTTATGAGATTGTGAGCAAGGTGGGGGTAGTAGCCTACAGGTTGAAGTTACCCCCAAAGTTATCTAGGATTCATGACACATTTCATGTGTCGATGTTGAGGAAGTACATCCCAGATCCTTGACATGTGCTGAGAGAGCAGCCAGTGCAGCTAAAGAGAACCTGACTTATGAGGAAACACCTATGCAGATTGTAGATCGCAAGGAACAGGTATTGAGGAGTAAGGTGATTCCTTTAGTTAAAGTCCTATGATGGACTCATGAGAGAAAGGTAGCTACCTGGGATCCAGAGGCTCAGATGCACTGTCAGTATCCTCAACTATTTTTTGATTGAAGTATTTTCCTTTCCTTTGAGTTTAGTTTGTTCATTTCGAGGACAAAATGTTCTAAAGGAGGGAGGATTTGTAACGCCCCATCCCGAGAGGGTGTACGGTACGTGTAACCGTAGGGTCGCATATGTGCACCAAGAGTTTCCTTAATTAGTTGAGTGACATAGTAGTATTTTTCGAAGTTGTTTTTAAGGATGAAATTGTAAAGATTTCAAAGAATGGTGACACTTTTGCAATTAAGGAAAGTGGAGGGGTGAAAGTACAAATCATGGAAATTATAATTAGTTAAAGGATAATAATAATAATAAATTGTCATAATGGTTCAGGGAAGGCTAAAATTCTCCGGGTCTCTGATGGCGAAATTGTACTACACTGTTAAATTCGCCTCGCTGAATCTAGTGACTTTAAAATTTTCGCTTAATTTTGAGACAGTCAAATATTTTACGATTTTCTCGGGTGATAAGTCGCTAAAGGACTTCAGCAGGATCTAGATTTTACAAAATGTTCAAGTCGAAATGACTTGAGCTAAGTTCATTTCTAATAAAGTGAAGTGAAAATAAATAAATTTTTTTGGGATAGAAACGAACCCGAATGAGGCAATATGAGTCATATATCCAAATAATAATAATAATAATTAATAATTACAAAAAAAAACATAAAAGGCAAAAAGGAGGAAATCGAATAGAAGGAGACGGAGAGAGCGTGAATGGAGAGAGAAGGGAAGATTTTTATTTTTATTTTTTCTTTTCTTCACTTCTTTCTAAGATCTACGGAAATCGAATCGTAGATTTTTATCGGAGCAAAAGGCAAAGTTGGTTTACGCGATGAGGGCTACGCGTGGGCACCAAAAGCTTAGCGTTTTGTCAAACTCCAAGAGGTAGAGAATTTTCCTACTTGTGTTATTTCTAGCCTAAAGGCTATGTAATGACTTGAAATTTTCGTAGAGGCCGTGAGATGCCGTAAATTTCAGTCCCAAAATTTTTTGACTGAGTTTAGGAATTGTTAGGAATTTTCGGAGATAGTTTAGGCTGAATTTCTGGACTGTTTTCAAACAGTTCGGGTTGAAATTTCAGGATTGTATTCGAACAGTCTGGACATAATTTTCAGAAATGTTTTTGGGTGTTTTTAGACTCTATGGAAAGTACCTTGAGTCTATAATCTAGCCATATGCCTGTGAATAGTACTCAGCCCACATATTTTCGAAAAATTTAATCAGAAAGCACCAAGTGTGGAAATTGCTCTGGCCAGCCGACGTGCGTGGCTCCAATACATCAATGTATGTAATAGTGGAGGCGGAGAAATCTGTGAAGTCATGCTCAATTGTTGTAACCGGAAAGGTGAGTGTTCTAAACTCTAATTTTAAATACTAGTGTATTGTTTATAAATCGTTTTACACTGGTATGTTATGCTTTTAAATTATTAAACCATATTTCAAGCAAACAATGGTTTTAAAGTATTCAACCATATTTCAAGCAAGCAATGGTTTTAAATTATTAAACCATATTTCAAGCCGAATGATGATTTGGTTCGGTCAAGAACTTAAATTTCATGTATTATGGCATATTAGAGGAGGCCATGGCACATACTGGGATATATAGGGTTGGCGCGCTAGCTAGAGTATAGTGACGTAAACACGAGGTCTTTCCATCATATTTACTGGAAAATGTGATGTGGACACAAGGTCCTTCCGTCAGCACGGTCGAGGCCCAGGTTTCCCATGTTTAATAGGGTACATCAAGCAAGAAAGGCCTCCAATGGTTGATTTTTATTTATAAGAATTTTCATACAGTTTAAAAATCAACCACTGGTAAGCAAGCAAGCATATTATGAAAAGTTTTTAGAAACTTTTAAAGCAAGCAAACAAGTATAGTATGAAAAGTTTTTAGAAACTTTCAAAGCAAGCAAGTAGTTTTATGAAAAGTTTTAGAAACTTTTAAAGTAAAGCAAGCAAACAGTTTCTGAAAAGTTTTAGAAACTTTTATAACAAAGCAAGTAAGGTTTTCTGAAAATGTTTTATAAAAGGTAATTTTACAGATTTGAGACATTTTTCAGAAAAAGCAAGCATTTTATAAAGCATATACTCACTAAGCTCGTTTAGCTCATTATTTTCCTGTTTTAAAAACTATCTTCCAGGTACCAGCACGCTGAACGCTGGGACATATTAGGATTCTCCTGACTTCTAGTTTAAGTATTGTATTAACTAACTTTTGTAAGAAAATACTTGGAACTTGTATAGTTGTGTATATGTATGTACATTGTTTTGGTTTATAAAAATGTGATGAGCCTGACGCTTTTTTAAAGAAGTGTTGTTGGTTGCCATGTTTTAAAAGTGTAAACTGTATATACAGGTTTTGGGATATGTCCTCAGATGCTAATTAAGTATGCTTATCGGGAATTTTATAAAATCACAAGTTTAGAAAATAATCAATTAACGCAGAATGTGTAATACAATTCGGAACTAGACTCTCCTCCAACAGCACCTGAAACATATTCTCAGCATCATTGGGCATCCCAGCCTTAAAAAGTCCATCCATCAATGCAGTATACACAACCACATCAAACCCAACTCCCCGAACAACCATTTGACCTTGAAATGCAAACGCTTCCCCCGCATTCCCATCCTTAAAGAGGGAATCTATGAGAGTTGCATATGAAAAATGATTCGGGACCACACCCACTCTTCCATCTCCCTGAAACCGATTTCGCTTCCTCGACCTTCCCACTCTTGCAAAGCCCATTCATAAAACATGTATAAGTAACCACATCAGGCACGAGGGATGCAACCAGAACTAAAGGCTGGTACTAAAGGCTATGGTGTCAAGGGGCTTGGTACCTGATCGTATTAACTACACTTCTATGATGGATGGATTCTTCAAAGTGGGAAAGGAGTTGGATGCTTTTGACATGGCCCAAGAAATGACAGAGAAGAGTTCTGGTTTTGATATTGTTGCATATAATGTATTAATAAATGGTCTGTTTAAGCGTGGAAAATGTGAAGCAGAATCATTTTATACTGGAATGAGAGAGTTGGGTTTGGTTCCAGACTCTGCTACGTTCAACACCATGATTAATGCATACTGTAAAGAGGGAAACTTGGAGAATGCTTTAAAGCTGTTAAATGAGATGAAGAGCTATGGGTTGTTACCCGATTTAATCACTCGTAACATTCTGGTGCAAAGGCTTTGTGCAGCTGGCGAGATTGAGAAAACAATGGATGTGTTGAATGATATGTTGGTTTTCGGGTTTCACCCTACTCCAACTACTCACAAAGCTGTCCTTGATGCATCCTCAAAGAGTAGAAGGGCTGATGTGATTTTGCATATTCATAATCGACTTGTAGGATGGGGCTTGAACTCAGTCTGTCAAGTATAACACTTTATACCTGTGTAGGTGTTAGAATGGTCAAGAGAGCTACTTTAGTGTTCAAAGATGTGATGGGAAAAGGCATTTCACCAGATATTATTACTTATAATGCCCTTATACAAGGATAATGCCTAAGCAGCCATTTGAAGAATGCCTACAACCCTATAATGTGCTTATCAGTTGTTTTTCCAAGGGGGAGAAGATGAGTGAGGCTAAAGAACTCATACGAGAGATGCAAGTGAGAGGGATACCAAATAATTCTTCGACTTAGGACATTCTCATCTGTGGTTGGTACAGACTATCTAAGCAGCCAGGGCTGAGCAAGTCATTAAAACGGTCATACCAGGCTGAAGCAAAAAGATTATTTGAAGAGATGAATGAGAAAGGGTTTATACCATGTGAAAATACCCTTGCCAATATCAGTTTTGCCCTTGCAAAACCAGGAAAGAAGGTTGATGCTCAGAGGATTTTAATAAACTGTATAAGAAAAGGGTTAAATGATAATAGGGTGAAAAGCAAGGACAAAGACTAGTGCTATGGGAAAGCAAGCCTGTTTCTGTTGAATGATATAAAATTGTTTTGTTCTCATACTCCACGACTGATTCTCCATAATCTGAGGCCATAGGGATCCTACCTTGGTGCAATACCTGAATAAGTGATTTAGATCCTCTACTTCACTCGGACAGCAGTTACAAAAGGGCTTTGGAGCTATTTCTCCGATATCTCTTGTCTGTCATGAGTTTGTCAGTGGAGGATCACCTACATCAGAATTATTGCTCTTTGGGGTACCTTCCAATTTCCAGATTGTTGTCCATAATCATTGACGGAATGAGTTGGATTGTTGTTCATCATTGCCGTCGCTGGATTCTTCATCATCTCTAACCAGAACTGGAGCGTTAAGTAAATATATATATATTACTTGACAATCAATCTGACCAACCTGAACACTTAACTATTAACCTGTGCCTAACCTGATTTCAAAATATCAGGTTTGGTTTGGCCTTGTTGGTTGATCTTCAGGTTGGGTTGGGTTCCAACAAATAATTTAATATATGGTCTGAGCTTGAGCTGACCATCAATCAAATCCACTCTAATCGAGTTAAAATTCCTATTTTTGGCCAATTAAACTATTTGATTTTAATTTTATGTTTGTGAAACCAACAAATATAGAGAGCATGGTTGAAATGTCGTTGCCTTTTCCTGTATAATATGTAAGGATTTGGGAAAGAAAATTGTGAATGATATGAATTGACGTAGACATGCCTGTTTAACGTTCTCTTTCTTTTTTAGGGTGTGTAACTAACTAAGCAGTCCCATTTCCGAACTGCCTAACAGATGCTGTCTTCAAATGGGTGAGTTCCAACTTCCAACAACAGGTTGCTGGCTCTTCCATGAATGCTGGATGATCTATTAATGAATTGATGTACCGTCATCTTAAAGAAGGAAAGTCAGTACAGGTCATTCTGCTTCTGCTTGGTTCATACTCTTTTCCTCAGTTGATGGTCTTTTAGCTTATGTTTGGCTTTTTGAGGGAGTATTAAAAAAATATTATGGCAAATTATGTCTGATTTTAAAAAACTTATACATATTTAAATCGGCTGCTCTTTAGTGAAAATGAATTTGAAATAGTAAATAAAAACAATAAAAACATGATAACATCAAGTTCAGTGATATCAAAAAAATGATTAAGTTAGGTTATTTTAAATCTTTAATTTCCTCCAATATTTAAAAGTAATGGATAAACCCAATTTTAAAAACCAAATCAAAATCCATTTGTTAATCCTGAACAATTTCAAGATTATATATAACCATGGTTGATCAGAATTGTATGAACAAAGTTGTCATTGTTTTTACATTTAACTAATTGTATGATATTCACACTCCCAGTTTTTTTTGCTTTGAAGATGATCTACCAAGAGGCCTGGTTAATCATGCAAATTAGTTGCTACTTATCCAGACTTAAATCTAACTAGGCAGGACTTGTGTATTTAAATTATAGACTCAAAATGCAATTTACTGACCTAATTAATAAAATATTTTAAAAATAAGAATAAAATTTTCAAACGGATAAAATCGAAAATGTGAGGCGGTTGCTACCATTTATTTTAGGTTAATCTCATGCTATGATATCACATTTTCTATATAAATTACCATTAATCGAAGTTGAAAGTTACAGTAATGTCCTTTTCAAAAAAAAAAAAAAAAAGTTACACTAAAGTCACTTTTTTTTTTTTCATGCTTCTATTATTATTTAGAATGGTATTTTAGAAGAAAATATTATTTTTTTTTCTGAGAAAAAAAAAGAGAAAATGTTTATAAATAATAGATATTTTTGTTGGGTGAAAAGAAAAAATGAAAGATTTGTTTTTGTAAACGGGGGATCATTTAATTTATTTTAATAAAATAACCCTTTAGAAATCTCAGAAGATAAACTCGTTTTCAATCATGTTAGAAAATTGAATAATGAATTTGACATTTATTCCTTACACTTTTCACACTTTTTGATATTTACCCCTTACACTTTAAATGTTTAAATTGATCCCTTGCGCTATTAAAAAAAGAAAAATAAGTCCTTTATGAACGGTTGTCGTAACCCTTATTATTTATCATTTATCTACCCTTCCAATTTAATCATCATGCGTATTTTTTTATTTAAAAATTAAAATATTGATTTTTTAAAATTATTTTTTAGTTAGACAGGATAATTATCAATTTGAAAAATAATTTTCTCAAACTTTAGCTAAAAAATTAATTTTTTTTATAAATAATATATAAATTGAACATTTATAAAAGAGATGATATTTTTCTCATGTATTTTATTTTAAAAAAAATAACTTCAGGAAATAAATTATAATAATTTTATTTTTATTTTGTAGAAATTTTTTACAATGTTATACAAATATTATATAAATATTAAATAAATTAAAAGATGGATTGTTTTTTTTTTTTTTTAAATTGAATAGATAGGATAATCATTTTCATTTAAAGATTAATTTTCTCTTGGATAAAATTTATTTATTTAGATAATATATTAATTTTTATATAATGAAGTTGATTTTTTCTCAGGTACTTATTTTTTAAAATAACTTAAAAATAAATTACCTATCATAATTATTTTATTATTTTATAATTTTATTAAAATATTATACAAAAATTATATAAATATTAAATAAATTAAAAGATGGATTGTTTTTCTAAAAAAAATTTGAATAGATAGGATAATCATTTTCATTTAAAGATTAATTTTCTGTTGGATAAAAATTTATTTTTTGTAGATGATATATTGATTTTTGTACAATGAATTTGATTTTTTCTCAGGTACTTATTTTTTAAAATAACTTAAAATAAATTAAGGACATATCATTTATTATTTTATAATTTTATTAAAATATTATACAAAAAATTATTTAAGCATATAAGGCCAATTTTAATTATTTTTTAAAAATAAATACCATGAGAAAAATCTTCCTCATTTTTTTAATACATCCTTATTACACTGTTAAATTCATATATTATTTATAAAATAAAATAAAATCTTATCTAAATTTCCAAAAAATAAAATTTTAAATAAAAATTATTATAGTATCTAATCCAATTTTTTTTTTTTAAAGAACTCTACCGTTTAATTTATTCAATATTTGTATAACATTCTAAAAAAATTCCAAAAAAATAAAATAAAAATTATTAAGATAAATAATTTATTTTTAAGTTATTTTTTAAAACCAAAATACTATGAGAAAAATATCATCCTCATTACAAATATTAAATTTACATAATATTTATAAAGAAAAATTAAATTTTTATCTCTAATTTCAGAAAATTAATTTTAAATAAAAATAATATATCTAACTAAAAAATTACAAAATCAATCTTTTAATTTTTATCTAATTTTAAATAAAAATTAAATGATTAAGTTAGAATGGTAGATGATGGCTGGATATTGGAGGGAATTAGTTTGAACATTTTAAAGAGTAAGGATAAATACCAAAAAATATAAAAGGGCAAGGCGCTAAGAATGCATTATTCCTAGAAAATTTAATAGTTCTAAGTTATTATAAAAAATGCAACATCTTAATAGTATAAGAAGAAGAATATATATAGTATATATTAATTTGAAAATTTTGGTTTAAGCATCTTTGAAAAAAACCAATGTAAACAAAGTGCTTCTAAAGTTTGATTTCACTTCATATAATATATATATATATATATATTTTAAAATAGATAAATTTATTGATTCATGTATCCACGTTAAAAATAGTAAAAACTTTAAAGAATGATGTGGTATCCATGTTAATAGCAACAATGATGGAAATAAAAGCCTACACATTTGATAATAAAAAATGATTAGAATACATAAGATTACAGATTTGACTAACGAAAATCAATTGATTTGATGATTATGTTAGATCTAACTTTCTCATTTGAATTGCAAACATGAAAATCCACGAAGAGCCAACCGTCGATGACACAAATACACAAAGAGCCAACGACACAACTACACGCTGCATCATATCGACGACAAAAATAGGAAAAACAAAGGTAAAACAAAGGCAAACCCAAATCGGTGTGGACGATACTATTTTATTAGAAAAGAAAACCCAGATCTGGAGAAAAAAACAATGAAGGAAGTGATTTTAGGCCAAGATTAACAAAAAAAAAAAATCATCCATCCTATCTGTAAGGGAAATGCCTCGAGGAGATATTCATTTATAGACAGAAGATGCATTGTATCTGTACAATTACAAACATGGAAACAACATACAAGGAAAATAAACTCGTTATAATCAGGAGAATCACCGATATCTTGGTCATAATAAGAGGAATCGCATTGTCTCTATTATCCCCTCAAAGCTTACGTGGTTGGAAAGAGGAAGAACGCACAACTTGGTATGATCCAATAAAAATTGCACTGGCCAAATTTTGTAAAACATCAGCCAATTGTAGGTGTGGGATGGACAAAGCAAGACTAATAACCTTTGGGCAACAAGTCCCCAACAAATGATAGTCAATATTAATATGTTCGAGCGAGATTTAGGACCGGGCCGAAGCAATGAACATGGCACTATTGTTGTCGCATTAGAGGGGAGGGTGATATGGAGTTTTTGAAGAAGTTGAAGTGTTCATGAGAGTTTCGCAACAATAAAGGCAAGAGCACGATAGTTTGCTTTTTTAGGAGCACCATGAAATTGCTAGGCTAAGATAAATAACAATAAACTGGATTGTGGAACGCCGAAAGTGATGTAGTCGGCCCAATCAACATCAGAATAGCTAAGTAAAGTTTGAGAGGAATCCGGTGAGAGTTGGAGGCCATAATGGTAGGTTCCTTTGACATAGTGCAAAATACGCTTAAAGGCTCTAAAATGATCATTGGTGAGAGCATGCATATATTGACATATAGAGTTAACACCGTAGGATAAATCCGACTGTGCAAGAGTCAAATATTGTAATGCTCCAGCTAGAGAACGAAACTGTGTAGCATCTGATTAGGAAGTACCGGAATCGGTGAGATGAGATCCACCAAAAAAGGAGTTGAGACAGGCTTGCAATCCACCAATTTTGCTCGAGTCAAAAGATCAAGCTCATATTTAGCTTGGTTGAGAAAAAGATCCTTGTCATTTCTAACAACTCAATCCCCAAAATAGTGAAGATCACCCCAGATCCTTCTCATGGAAAATTCTTTGGCAAGCCGATCAATGAGAGAACTCAACATAGAAGAATTGCTTCCTATTATTACCATTTCATCGACATATAAGAGAAGATAAATAACACCACGAGGACTATGATAGACAAAGAGGGAGGAATCAACACGACTAGCAGTAAACCTAATACCAAGCAAAAATTGGCTAAAGGGCTGAAACCATGCTCGAGGATCCTGTTTAAGGCCATAAAGAGCACGTTGTAAGCGATAGACATGAGTTGGGAATCAGGATCAATGTAGCCCGGGGCTGCTCCATAGACTTCTGACAGAAAGCCATGAAGGAAGGCATTTTTTACATCAAGTTGACATAAAGGCCAATTATTCATAACAGCAAGGGACAAAATAATACAAATAGAAGTAGGTCGAACAACGGGACTAAAAGTTTCTTCAAAATCAATGCCATGCTTTTGAGAAAAACCTTGCGCCAATAGATGAGCTTTGTGACGCTCAATGGATCCACACAAGATGAAGTTTAGTCTTAAAATCCATCGACAACCTACAACATTATGATTAGTTGGACGAGGAACTCATCGCCATGTGTTATTATGATTGAGAACTGAAATTTCATCATCGATTTCCAAGAGCCAAGCTGGATGCTTGACAGCTGATTTAAAACCATGAGGCTCTTTTACCGCAACATGTACCTGAAACCACGAAGGAGCAGTGAAAGCACATAACGAATGAAGAATGCGAGGCTTAACAATACCATCTCGAGCACGAGTGATCATGGGGTGAGTAGAGGTGGACGATTGGACAGAGGAAGAAGAGGCAGTGAGTGGACGCTCCAAGGCTAGTTCGGGCGAAGAAGGTTGAGAGAGCATGATAGGAGGCATGAGAATAGGACTTGAGTCAGCACAAGGAACACAAGGAGTGGAGGCCGAACTAGAAGCGGGAGTCACACCTATGGGGAAAGAACTATCACTTAGAAGAAAACAGTCACAAGTGTTAATAAAAATGACATAATTAGTGCCAACCGAAGAAGGAATAGTGGAGGTAGCATAAGGAAAATTATCCTCAAAAAATTGAACATGGCGACATATGGGACTTCGCGCTTTTCTTATCCAAGCAACGAAAACCCTTATGAAGAAGACTATAGCCAATAAAAACACAAGGAATAGAGGGAGGTGATAATTTATGGGGCATATAATCACATAGAAAGAGAAAGCAAAGACAACCAAAAGTAATGGCTAAATAAAACGGCTGAATTTTACCATATAGAATTTCACGAGGAGTCTGCTATCAAGAACGGGTGACTGGAGTCGACGATGAGATAGCATGCCCGGAGAAGGACTCAACCCAAAGATGAAGAGGTATACGCGAATGAAACATCATAGTGAGACCAATTTCTATGATGTGACGATGTTTTCTTCCGCAATACCATTTTGATTGGGTGGGGGTGGCGACGTTTTTGCGCGCTGCACAATTCCACACTTATGAAGAAAGAAGTAAACTGGTCAGAATTATGTTCCTCCATCACATTGAAAAGATTTGATTTTACAGTCAAATTGATTAATGACATACTGGTGAAATTGGACAAAAATGTCAAAAAAATATGACTTAAGCTTTAAAGGGAAGAACTGATTAAAGCGAGAGAAATAATCTATTAAGACACAATAGTATCGATAACCAGATGGAGAGGGAATTGGAGAGAGACCCCATAAATCACAATGAATCCGTTCAAATAAAAAGGAGGAATGTTGATTCAAATTTGGAAAAGGCAAGCGGTGACTTTTTCCTAATTGACAACCAAAACACGGTTTTGAATCAAAATTGCCTTTATTAGAAAATGTGATTACACCATGCTATTTCAAAGAGGAAATAATGCGAAAAGAAGGGTGTCCTAATCATGCATGCCAAATGACAGAAGATGCATGAAAAGTACATTGAGAAAGACTGGACAAGAAACTCGCATGGCCACGATCAAGAATATGGTAAAACCAGAAGAAGAAAATGTCACTAAACAATTGTTCTCATGAGTTAACTTACTAATGGAGAATAAATTTTTAGTAATGTGAGGAACAAGAAGAACATCAGACATTTTTAAAAGATGAGAAGCAATAAGAGAGGAGATAGAACCAATGTGAGAAATACGCAAAGATTGACCGTTACCCACAAAGACCTGTTGATTACTAGTGTAAGGGACAAATTTATCAAGAGCAACAACATCATTAGTCATGTGAGAAGCTGTTCCTCATGTCCGTGCCACCCCGCATCTTAAGAACCATCAGGAGGTGGCAACAAATGCTTTAATCAAACCATCGACCTTTAGCTTTCAATAGTTTGCCAAGTTTATGACATTTCGCAGTGTGGGTCGCTCTTGGCCACACCATTGGCAAGTGGTCAGGAAGGTCCGAGCGCATGGTCTTGATGTCGTAAGGGAGAGGTTGGTTTAACGACTGTAAGAAGTACCACTCGACTCCAATTGCTAGCCGACTCAAAAGAAGAATCCTCGAGATTGATATGAAAATGAAATGAAACTCAAGAGCCAGCCAAGCATCATGAGTCGTAATGTAATTAACGATCAGCCATACATTCCCTCGCTGAGAGAGGCATACGTATACCGGTAAAATACGATCCCGCTGCGGTAAATTATTCATTCTTTGTAGGCGTGGATTAGGTGTAAAACCCGAGAAAATTCTAATTTTCTGAAAAAGGGTAAAACGATAATTTCGGTCAAAATTCGAAATTTTTCTAGATCTCAGATGATGAAACGGACTTCACCATTGGAATTGTCTCACGAAATCTAGCTATCACATCGAATTTCGAGACAATAAGAATTTCACGTCTTTCAAGGCACCGGGTGTCGAGTGCCGTATAACAGCTTGTGAGAGGTACACATGATATGAGAGGCATGTGATGTGACAATGGACACCTAATACATGTATCCATGTGACACATGTCACATGAATAGTGAGAGGATAAGAGATAAATGCCTTATATTAAGCCATATGTCTAGTGGTCCTTAAAGTCAAACTAAGAGGACAAAAGGGGAATTAAGTGAAAAGAAAAAGAACATTTTCTCTTCTTTTTGGCTTGGTATCTAACAGTGGGGAGAAAACATATTTTAGAGAGAGAAAGTCTGACTTCTCTCTAGATTTCCTGGCGTTCGGACAGTCGGTTCTTGTCGAAGCAAGAGGAGAAGTTGGTCTACACTGCAAGGGCTACGCGTGGACACCGGTTTTGTGGAGTTTTGACAACTCCGGGAGGTAGGGGTTTTCTCCTACTTGTTTTATTCCTTGGCTAAGAGCCATTTTGATGGATAGGGATATTCTGAGGCATGAATGACCGTCTTTTTAGTTCCAAAAATTGGGATTGAGTGAGAAAATCCCTAGTGTGGTCGTGGAACAGCCAGACCTAGGGTTTTACTATTCACGTGATCTTGTGTGTGGTTGGTGTTGCTTGGGTGGTTCAAAATGAATTGCTTAAATTGTTTATTTGCCCATGTGAGCTAATTTTGATGTTATTGCTATGAATAAATAACATGTGGTTAGTATGTGGATTTTGTTAACACATGCATGATTGATATATTGACATGTGTTGTATGAAAATGACATAATGCATTTCATATGCATTGGGGCAACCTAGAACAATAGGTGTGAGTGCATGACATGAAAAAAAAAAAGAAAAGGAAAATGGTTGTGAAAGGAATTTCAAAGGAAGATTTTCCGAAGAATTGCCTTGGAGAGTTATCCAACAGTTCATCTCGGAGGAAGACCCATGACTGCTTCGGAGAATTACCCATCAATTCACTTCGGAGGGTTGTCTAATAGATTTTACCGAAACTCGGTATTATGTTTTCAAGAATAAAAACCTTTTGTTTGAAAAATGTTGTTTTCTCACCCTTGGCTTGCATGCGTGAGGGAGTCAATGAGCGCTCGAGAAGTGGGAAACGGTGAGTCAAATTCTCATCCATTTCACTTAGACACTAGCAGAACATACATGCTTTTGCTTGGTCGTCAGTTTGCTATCAGATGAGCACTTAGGTGGGGAGTAACCCATGTAGGGGAATTCAACTACTGGGCATTACTCACCTTGTCGAGGGAAAATTATTTAAGGTACAGGGAGTGTTCGGGAAGACGGCGCTTATTAGAGGCCGCTTTTGAGAAGAAAGCCGACATGTGACTTTGATTACATTTTTGTAAAGCATGTATGAAATATTACACTTGAAACATGTTTGTATTAAGAGTGGTGTAACAACTCTTGAAACTATTGTAATATAGTTGGATATATTTTGGTGAGTATGATGTGTAAGCCAATGTGACCATTTTTACTCATGTATGGGTCTCATGATACAGACATTATTGTGTTGGACGGTGGTCACTGTGACCCCGGAATGGGGCGTCACATTAGGAACAAGATCATTTTCAACACGAACTAAAGCAGCAGGTGCAGAAAAAGACCCATCCAAATATCCCATAAGATCTTGACTTTCAAGCAGAGGAACAAACTAACGACGCCATAAGAGATAATTTGTGGGAGTCTAGTTTGATGGTAACCATGTGAACCATTGTATTAAGCGGAAGCAGAGAAGTGTTGGATTCGGCCATAGAAAAAAAAACTAGCAAAGGGTTGACCCATTAGCTCTGATGTGCAAGGGAAATACGTCGAGCAAATAAGTTGTGAGGAGATATTCATTTATAGACAAAAGATACATTGTATATGTACAATTACAAATATGGAAACAACATAAGGTGAAAATAAACGACCACAATTGTGGAGAATCACTGATATCTTGGTCATAATAAGAGGAATTGATTATCCCTCTACTATCTAATGAAGAAGGACTTAAAAGAGAAAATAGAGGGAAGATGATTAGGGCTTCCAAAAGGGAAAAAAAGTAATCATCCCACTTCATATAATAATTTATTTTAAACACTTATTTTTATATATAGTTGTCCGGGGAAATGAAGAAAATATACAAAAAAAAGAAAAAGAAAAAGTGTTATAATGTTTATGTATCTCCGAACTTCTTTTTGTCTAACTATATATATTAGTTAGAATTCTGCACATTCTAATGTTTTGAAAAAGATACACAAATAACCAAATCCATACAAGACATGATCACATGAAAGAAAAAGAAATATTACATTCTATAAAATTTTTGAAAAAGCGAACAAAATCATGTCGAAATTCAAAATAAAATATGCATCTATATCTCAATTGATTCACTTGATAACATCAAGTTGATAACGTCAAGTTTGGTGATATTTAAAAATGTTCAAGTTCCTCCCATAATTTAAAACCTGAATGGGTTATTTTTAAATCTTTAATTTCCTCCAATATTTTAAAAATAAATGTATAAACCCAATATTAAAAACAAAATCAAAATTCATTTGTTAATCCTGAACAATTTCCAAATTATATATAACCATGGTTGATCAGAATTGCATGAACAAAGTTGTCATTGTTTTTACATTTATCTAATTGTATAATATTCACACTCCCAGTTTTTTTTTTGCTTTGAAGATGATCTAACAAGAGGCCAGGTTAATCATGCAAATTAGTCATACTTATCCGGACTTAAATCTAACTACCATGACTTGTATATTTAAATTACAGACTCAAATGAAATTTACTGACCTAATTAATAAAGTATTTAAAAATAAATAAAAATAAAACTTTCAAACGGATAAAATAGAAAATGTGAGGCGGTTGCGACCATTTATTTTTAGGTTAATCTCATGCTAGATCTCGCATTTTCTATATAAATTACCATTAATGGAAGGTGAAAGTTACACCAAAGTCCTTTTAAAAAAAGTTGCACTAAAGTCCTTTCAAAAAAAAAAAAAAGCCACACTAAACTCTAAAGTCACTTTTTATTTTCTCACGTTTCTATTATTAATTAGGAATGGTATTTCAGAAGAAAATATATATTTTTCTGAGAAAAAAAGAGAAAATGTCTTATAAAAAAATAGATATTTTTGTTGGGCTGAAAAGAACAACTGAAAAAGGTCTGCTTTTGTAAACGGGATCATTTAATTTATTTTAATAAAATAACCCTTTAAAATCTCAACAAACTCAAGCTTTCAATTATGTAAGAAAATTCTAATAGCTTCTAAGTTATTATAAAATTAAAAAACCACATCATCACTATATATATATATATATATATTATTTATTTATTAATTTGAAATTTTTGATTTAAGCATCTTTACAAAAAAACCATTGTAAATAAAGTGATTCTAAAGTTTGATTTCACTCAAATAATATTTTATTTGAAATAGATAAATTTATTGATCATGCTAACAATACAACGAATAAAATTACTTTAAAGGATGATCGCACTATCTAGATTAATACTTCAAAATGATCAAATCAAAGCTTATATATTTGATAATATAAAAATATTTAATTGATAAAAAAGATTTGATATGATGATTTTGATGAATCGAACTTTGTAATATGAACTATCAATGCGAAAATCCATGAAGAGCTAACTGTCGACGACACAACTACCTGCTGTAACAAATTGACAACAAAACACGTAGCAATATGTCGATGGAAAAAACAAAGGCAAACCAGATTGATGTGAAATAAACTAATATATTGGAAAAGAAAACCATATTTGAGGAAGAAACGATGAAAATTGTGATTTCAGATAAGGTTGACAAAAAATTATCCATCCTATCTAATGAAAAAGGGCTTGAAAAAGAGAACGAGCGAACAAAGGGAGGAAAAAAAACTATAATAGTTAGAGCTTCCAAAGAGGAAAAAAAAGTAATCATCCCACTTCATATAATAATTTATTTTAAGAGTTTTGTGCTTATTTATAGTTGTCGGGGAAATGAAGAAAATGTACAAAATAAAAAAAGTGTTGTAATGTTTCTGTATCTCCATACTCCTATTTGTCTATCTATATTAGTTAGAAATCTTTACACTATTCGACCAAATCCATACAAGACATGATCACATGAAGGAAAAAGATTACATTTTATAAGAATTTTGAAAATGTTAACAATATTATATTGAAATTCAAAATAAAAATAGAGAAATTGATTTTAAAACGGACAACCAATTATATGTTATTTGAAACCACTTTGTAAAAAAAGTAATTTCAAAATATCATATTTCGGATAAAATATCTCTGAATTCCTATACCTACATGATAACTAAATCCAAGTGATTATAAATTTCATAATATATATATATATATATATATATATATATAAAGAAAGATATATATATATATATATATATATATATATATATATATATATATATATATATATATATATATATATATATGTATTTCATTACCAAATTTATAACTAAATCTTTAAGAGTATTTTTGTTTCAAAGAGTATATTTATTTATTTATTTATTGGATTTCAAAGAAAGAGATTAGTTTTACAAAAATCCCATAAAAATAACATTATTTAGATGATAAAAAAAATGTACAGAAATGTTTGAAAAGAAAAAATCCAAGAAATCAGAAAATGATCAATAAAACATATATTGATGTGATTTTATTGATTAGAAAAATTAGGCATGATAAAATTTGTCATGTTTGACCAAATCCCTTATTATCCAATATCTTTATTTTTAGGTCTCCTTAATTATTTATTGAAAGACTAAAATTATTATTATTATTTACTCGCCGATCAATTACATATTACAAAGGATAAAACTCAACTAGCTGCATGGTTCGGCCAAACCATCTGGAATCATAATGCGACACCTCAAATCAGGGGGTCCCGTTGATAACCCCTCAACCCGTGGAATTCCTGTGGTTTTCGGGTGACCCGATACCATACTATTGTGTCCCATTTATCGGGATCCATATTTTCACAAAAATTAGGCAGAATCTCCTTTATTCGATAAGCTCTACCCAACATACAACCTGTATCACAATAATCCATAAGAGTTTATTACAACACTATGATACATAACATATATTAAAACTAGCTTGTTCTAATATAGTTTACCCGACAACACCTCAATACGTCCTTTTACCGGGACCCATTCATTTCATTTAAATTTAAAATATGAAAATATGAAAATAAAACTTTTAATTATAGTCCATAAGAGTCTGATCACGACCCTCTTACCATATTTACATACTCGACTATTTATACAATAGTCCAAAAAGATTTAATTACAATTCTTTTTATGTAAAATACTTTTTATAAAAGTATTGTCAAGGCCACATGTCGGCCTTCTTCACAATCACGGCCGTCGGAGTGTCGTCTCCCTGTACATTCCATGTACCTGAAAGGAGGTCCCACAACGGGGTGAGTAATACTCAGTAGAAAATTTTTCTTACAAGGGCTACTCCCCTCCTAAAATGCACATATATAAACATCAATCACATTTCATACAATTTATGCAACATTATATGAAATGTTTCGTGTCATGCATGAGATGCGACCCTTCATGCTCACAACTTGAGTCCCAACCGACTTCCCCACACTTGCAATTTCCAAGTGTGGAAACCAGCCATTGGTATTTAACCCAGTGATTAAAACCATTGGACAACCCTCCAATTTTAATTTATCAAATCCGCAGTTATTTGGGCTGCGACCTCCGAGGTCTTCACCACAGCTTCTCGCGAACGCCTTCCGACACTTTCACGAACTTTCATCGTTGGATACATATGTCTGACCAAGAATAAAATTTGGGTCTTTCACCTTGGGGGGGATCTGCCCCATCTTGCTTCACCCAAACACACATGATTTATTATTATTATTATTATTTTATACAACTGTGACTCTCGATTTTGGAAGTTGTCCATTTCCAAGCTCACCACTCATTCACCAAGAATGGTGAATAACAATTAATACCATGCACCCACACTCGACTCGACGCGATGTGACCGTGAATATGAAATGCATGATACCAATGCATTTTCCTTCATGTTACATGTATATATGAGTGCTATATGAAACATTAATACACCATGGACAATTATAATTTTTACATATAATTTACATCCATACAATCTACGTTAATACATCAAATAACATATATTAACATGATTTTTTTACACACAACAACATGTTATTTAATTTTTTACAACAATAACACATAAAATGGCCCAAATCTCGGACCCACATAAAACAGGGCACCTCTTGGTCCTTTCACGATTCGTCACCGAATTATTGGGATCCTAAAACACACCATAAAACCCAAAGATATCAATCCTGGGATCAAAACCAAACCTCAACCCAGTCCCGGACTGCCCAAAAACAGTTCTGAAATCCTGCTCGGATTATCCGAAAACAGTCCCGAAAATTCAACCATAACTGTCAAAAAACAATCCTGAAATTTAGCCAGGACTGTCTGAAAATTGTCTTGAAAATTCCTAAAAATTCTTATACTCAGTCTAAAAATTTTGTGATTGAAATTTATGGCCTCCCACGACCTTTATGAAAACCTCAAGCCATTAAATGACCTTTAGGCTAGAAATAACATAAATAGGAAAATTTCCTACCTCGTAGAGTTTGACGAAACTCCAAGATTTTGGTACCCACGCGTAGCTCTTGATGTGTGAACCGACTTTAACTTCTACCCGATGAAAACCTATGATCCGATTTCCGTAGATCTTAGAGAGAAACGAAGAAAGAAAAATAAATAAATTTTCTCTCTCTCTCTACTGCCTCCCTCTCCCATCCCCTCACTTTCTCTTTTGATTTCATTTTAAACTTTTTTTTATTATTATTATTATCATTATATTATTATTTGAATACATGGCTCATATTACCTTATTTGGGTTCATTTTTGCCATAAAACAATTTATTTCTTTTCAATTCAATTTATTTTAAATGAACTTTAGTTTAAGCCATTTCTCTGACTTCCGAGATTTTCGTAAAAATCTCGTCCCCGGGTCATCGACACAACTTATCACCCAGAAAATCGTAAAAATATTCCGTTTGTCTCATAATTCGACGAAACTTTTCTGGGTCACTAGATTTCGCGAGACGAATTTAACGGCGCGGTCTATTTCGTCATTCGAGATCTAGAGAATTTTCTAGGTTTCCCTGAACTCTTCTGGCAAATTATTATTTTTATTAACATTTTTCCATTTTTGAAAATTTCTAATTTTCCCGGGTTTTACATTCTTCCCCCCTTAAAAGAATTTCGTCCTCAAAATTCCACACACATACGCATCATCTCACATGCATATGCAACCTTACACAACTCCAAGACTGTGTCGGGTATAACCCGCCTAAGGTCACAATCACTGACAACCCGATGGGCCGTCAACCAAATCCATGTCAAGAAGGACATCAAAACCCGATATGTCTACCACCCGAAGGTCCACCATGAGTAGAATCCCTGAGATCTCTGACTCACAATTCCGACATATCTGACCAACTCTCACCTTAGATCCCAAGGGAGAATTTTCCCATACAATGGCTATTCCAGCCACATAAACCTCCAAGCCCAAACCTATCACACAAGATACAACAACGATGAGTATGATGCATCATAATTTAAACAACACGTGCAGGAGTAGAAACATACCCTGCGTATCCGATTGATCTACGCGCTCAACCTCTAGTACAACGACGTAGACACGCCCCTAGGTCCCCGAAGTCCTGGTCTGTGGGCCCTGTACCTAACCTCGACCCATATTCTGGCCCATCTGTACTACCGAAGGTGCTTGTATAGCACTCTGCGATTGAAACTAGCTCCTTTAACCCATACTAGGGTATGGAGGAATAAATTGTGTTTGTGCCTGTCCTATTGATAACTGGGACTGTGACGACCCAAAACCCTAGGATCCATGCCTCCGTGGGCAATCCCGCTTCATATGTCCAGGTTGATGGCAATAGAAGCATGTCATCGGCCCTGGCTGGCCCTGTACCTAGGGCGCTCGTGGGACAGAAGTCCTCTGTCTCTTTCCCAAACTTGAAGAAGGCTGATCCTCCTTCCTCTTCCCACCGACACTCGCATCCCGAATGCCCCGTACGTCCTCCATCTCTCTCTCTATGGCTAGAGCTGTCCCGACCATAGAGTCCATGTTTTGTAAGCGGAGGCCCATAATCTTGCCCCAAATGGACAACTTCAGTCCATTCTCAAATCTTCTGACCTTGGCCATGTCTGTGGCCACATACTCATCAGCAAAACGTGCCAACCAAGTGAATCTAAACACGTGATCTCCATCACCGCCATCGCTCGCCAGCTTTAGGAACTCTTTGGGCCTTGCATTGTCTAGCAAGGTCGGAAAATACTTGCTCATAAAGAGCTCATGGAACTCGCCCCAAGTCATCGCCTCTAAGTCCCTAAGAGAGGTCGAACCTGGGGCCCCACCACACTTTGGGACTCACCCTCTGTACTGAACGGCCCCATCTCCAGCCAACTGGAGGCACATCCTACTCTAATACCTTTCCCTCTCACCGCTGTAACCAATGGTTCACCATCGAATCCCCTCCCCCTGTGAACGTCGGAGGATGATGTGACTTAAACCTCTGGAGGTTACTCGGACCTCCCTGACTACCAACTACAATAGGTGGTGCCTGGCTGGCACCTTGTGGATAACCTCTACGTCCACAACCCTGACTTGCCATCTACACTTGTCAAATGACAACAAACTTTATTTAATTTCATCTCAGTTTAACTAGTAATACACATGCCAATTACTAATAGATTCTAACAAACTATGAACCTAATCTGCTCATAACCTTTTCCTTAGTGGTGCCAATTGCCAACCACTCTTTTATTTATTTCCAATAAATTCAAAACTTTCATGTTCATTTCTTCCGAATCCTTAAGGTTATGGTTCCTAACCTTAGCATTCCACTTTTTTTTTCCTATATACATTATGCCATGTATATAATTTTCCGCGTAATAGCCACACAATCACATTTCCCATATACATCATACCGTGTCTATGTCTTTCCGTGCAATTTGTAACACACAATTACGCAATCACAAACATGGAACACATATCCGAACACAACATGAAACACACCATGCATGCAGTGGTCTAAACCCGTCCCATGAACTCCATGGTAATCCTACACCTAAGCTCCAAGACTAAGCTATGACGTTGGTATCAATTTCACCACAATAGCCATGGCCTAAACCCATGTCCCTCAAGCCCTAGGTACTCATGTACCTATGCTCTGATACCATGTTGTGACGAGCTAGTATCAGGACCATACTTGTGGATACCCACATTCGAGCTCCGTAGGTAATCGTTTACCTAAGCTCTGATACCAAGTCGTACGTCGTATCACTATGGGACCCTTCCCCGCCCGATCCGCTGGGCGAACCGAACTCGAGTCCGGATGCCCCGCTATCACTAAATCACTCAAAATCAAATTCGTTAAACGATTTTCACCTCGCAAGCCCATAAACATTCACAACTTCAATGCAATACGTTTACAAAATGGCGTTTCAAGCCCTTTTCAAAATGATTTACAAAATACATGTTCAGAGTTCAAATAGTTTTTACAAAATATCAATATCCAAAAGAAAACATGGAATGAATGCACATGTCGGAGCATACTCCGAAATTTCCTTCTTTATGACTCGACGCTCCTCGATCTTGGGTCCGCTTTCGATCACTATCTATTACTCGGTACCTGCTCATTGATAAAACAATACGCTAAGCATTTTCATGCTTAGTGGTTCTATACAAATCCATTCTTCAGTTTCAGTTTAAATCAAATCATGCAATTTAACAATTCAAAACTTTCAAATCTTTATGGATGATCAATGTAAATACAATACACATACTTGTTTTATATACAATCAATTGTGGTTCATTGATCATCCCAAAAATACACTTTCATATTCAATAAATCATGCATTAATCAAATCATGCATTTCACAATGCTCTTTTCAATTTCAATATTTCACAATCTCAAATCAATTCAATTTACTCAAATCAATCTACTTCCACAATCTCAATCCAGTTCGCCTCTTAACGAATTTAACCTATGTTTTCAGAATACAGGATATCGGAATCATCGGCATGGTCTCGCCTGGCCGCAGTCGTATAAACGGGCTTTATACGCACAGCCTCTCCCGCTGGCCGCCGACCGGTTATAAAAAAATCAATTTGTGAACACTACCGATACTGTCCCGCTGGGCTACAGATCGAAGTGACACATCAATACAGTCGTTCGCAATACTGCTATTTTGACCCCTATTAGTATACCAATCTATCCTTAATACGAACTAAACGGTTAACATTCAATTAAGGGCGTTCAAATCTTTTATAGCAACATACTATACATTTGTATAATAGTTCATTTTCAAAACTCATGAAATTTTCATTTGCAAACATTTCACAATCAATTTCTTCAAACCAATTAAAACAATTCAATATGCTTTTCTTATGCATTAAGAACAAACATTTCAAACTTGAAACGAGAATAGGAAAAGGTAGAACAAACATGCAAAAACTTGAAACGAGGAATAGAAGTCGGTAGAACAAACATGCAAAAACTTGAAACGAGTAATAGAAGTCGATAGAATAAACCCAAAAAGCTTGCACTTTGGTTCCAATCCTCGGAGTCTCAATCTCAGTTCAGGTTTTCCTCCTCGTCAGCCCCTATTCCAAAACCATTTAAAGAACAATATTATTCATGCGTGCTAGTGGTTTTTGTTAGGATTGATTTTCAGAGTTTAATATTATTCCACTAACAAGCTATATAGATGGATTCTTGACTCAATGGGATTTCCATAGAGTCCAAGAACAGCCTAAACGGAGGTCGGACGAAGAAGTTATGACCTTTCAAAGTTGGAGGTCACACGTAATCAAACCCAGCCGAGCTGACCTACCTTAGCCGAGCTAAACTGACCTATCTGAGCTCACCTACTGTCCTCCACAGACACATGAATGGATTCTTGACTCAATGGACTTTCCGTAAAGTCCAAGAACAGCCTAAACGGAGGTCAGACGAAGAAGTTATGACCTTCCGAAGTTGGAGGTCACACGTAGTCAAACCCAACCAAGTCGAATTCGACTCGTCGAGTCGACCGACCGGGCCGAAATGACCGCCGGGCCGAGGTGCACTGGCCGAGCTGGTCACTGGCCGAGGTGCACTAGCCGAGGTGCACTGGATGAGGTGCACTGGCCGAGCTGTATTGGTCGAGCTGCACTGTCTAGGGAAAAAGGGCCATAACATCAAGTTCATTGATGTGGCTACAATTTACTAGAATGACTCACTGCCAAATTCACTTTATTTATTATCCAAAAATCAGTTCTAAGGTCCCATTAATATAGGGATCAAAAATAGGAAATTCTCTTGGTTCAAATTGCAACCAAAGCCTTTCCCAAACACATCTAGGGTCTAGAGCTCTCTCAACTCAACCCTAACAAGAAATGAGCTCTGGGAGTTTCCAAACCCAAACCATGCACAAGATAGGAGGGTTCCAAACCATATATCACTATGACTTAAACTAGATAAATCACTGACTATTATACAAAACAGACTTCTATTACAAACAATAGCACACATCTATAGCCTGACATAACTGGTGATCCTCTCTCTCTCTCTCTCGCCCCCCGGCGGATCACCCAACGATTTTTGTGGGTGAGAAACCCTCCCCCTTCCCACATGCCACATGCCCTTCGATTTTTCTTCTTTCTTTATTTCTTTTTATTTAGTCCCTTCTATTTCTATTATTCCCTCATTTAAGTCTCCTATTATTTTCCCCTTACTAATTATTCTAATTTCACTTAGACATATAAACTTATTTACAATTGACCCTTAGGTCCCCATTTTACAATTTCCATATTTTCTCTTTTTCACTTAGGTTTATTTCCAGATTCAATAAATTTCTCATTTTAGCATATAATCATTTAATCAATATTCATCTAACAATTCTCGGAAAAATACCCAAGTTGGCTCAACTATACATGGAATATATAATAATTTTTATTATAAAAATTCTAGGGTATTTTTGGGGCGTTACAATCACAACTATGCCCATCAAACCCTGGGTAATCGCAAACCTAAGCTCTGATACCAAGATGTGACACCCCAAATCCGAGGGTTCCGTTGATAACCCATCAACCCGTGGAATTCTTATGGATTTCAATGACCCGATAGCATACTATTGGGTCCCATTTATCGGGATCCATATTTTCACAAAAATCGAGCAGAGTCTCTTTTGTTCGGGGAGCTCTACCCAACATACAACCTGTATCACAATAATCCATAAGAGTTTATTACAACACTTTGATACAGAACATATATTAAAACTAGCTTGTTCTAATATAGTTTACTTGACACCACCTCAATACGTCCCTTTATCGGGACCCATTCATTCTCATTTAAATTTAAAATATGAAAATATGAAAATAAAACGCTTAATTACAGTCCATAAGAGTCCAATCACGACCCTCTTACCATATTTACATACCCAACTATTTATACAATAGTCCAAAAGAATTTAATTACAATTCTTTTCATAAAATACTTTTTATAAAAGTATTGTCAAGGCCACATGTCGCCCACAATCACGCCTCATCTGAGCTCGTCTCCTTGTACACCCCTCAACCCGAAAGTTGGGTCCCACAACGGTGAGCACGCCCGCGATAAATTTTTTCCTACAAGGGCTACTCCCCTCCTAAAATGCACATGCAATGGCGTACATAAACATCAATCACATTTCATACAATTTATGCAATATTATATGAAATGTTCCGTGTCATGCATGAGATGCGACCCCTCATTCTCACAACCTGAGTCCCAACCGACTCCCCCACACCTGCAATTTCCAAGTGTGGAAACCAGCCATTGGTATTTAACCCAATGACTTAAATCATTAGACAACCCTCCAATTTTAATTTATCAAATCTCGTGTGTTTATTTGAGTTGCGAATTTTCGGGGTTTCACCGCTGGCTTTGCAACGCCTTCCGACACTTTCACGAACTTTCATCGTTGGATACATATGTCTGACAAAGAATAAAATTTGGGTCTTTCACCTTAGGGATTCGTCTTGCTTCACCCAAACACACGTGATTTATTATTATTATTATTTTATACAATTGTGAGTCTCGATTTTGGAAGTTGTTCCATTTCCAAGCTCACCACTCATTCACCAAAAATGTTGAAAAACAAGTACTCATGCACCCACACCCGACTCAACGCGATGTGACCATGCATATGAAATGCATGATGTCAATGCATTTTCCTTCATGTTACATGTATATATGAGTGCTACATGAAACATTAATACACCATGGACAATTATAATTTTTACATATAATTTACATCCATGCAATCCACGTTAATACATCAAATAACATATATTAACATGATTTTTTTACACACAACAACATGTTATTTAATCTTTTACAACAATAACACACAAAATGGCCCAAATCTCGGACCCGCATAAAACAAGGCACCTCTTGGTCCCTTCATGGTTCACATCGAACACCATTTGATACCAAAACACACCACAAACCCGAAAAACATCAGTCCCGGATCGAAACTAAACCACAACCCAAATTCCGGACTGCTCCAAAACAGCTTCAAATCCTTTTCCGACTGTTCGAACAAATTCGAAAATTCAACTAAAACCGCCCAAAATAGTTCAAATTCAGCCTGGACATTCGAAACTGGCCCGAAAAATTCCTAAAAATTCCTACACTCAGTTCAAAAATTTTGTGATTGAAATTTACGATCTCTCACGGCTTCTAAGAAAACCTTAAGCCATTAAATGACCTTTAGGTTAGAAATAACACAAGTAGGAAAATTCTCTACCTCATGGAGTTTGACGAAACTCCAAGATTTTGATACCCACGCGTAGCTCTCGATGTGTGGACCGACTTTGCCTTCTGCTCCAACGAAAACCTACGATCCGATTTCCATAAAGAAGCGAAAAAAGAAAACAAATAATTCTCTCTCTCTCTCCCTCTCTAACGCTTCCCCTCTCCCATCCCCCTCTTGACTTTTCTTTTTGATTTCGTTTTTACCTTTTATTATTATTTTTATTATTATATTATTATTTAAATACATGGCTCATATTATCTCATTTGGGTCCGTTTCTACCCCGAAACAATTTATTTCTTTTTAGTTCAATTTATTTTAAATGAACTTAGCTCAAACCATTTCATGACTTCCGAATTTATTTCTGGATTACTAGATTTCGCTAGACGAATTTAACGACACGGTCTGTTTCGTCATTTGAGATCTAGATAATTTTCTAGACTTCCCTGAACCCTTATGATAATTTATTATTTTTATTAACATTTTGTCATTTTTAAAAATTTTTAATTTTCCCGGATTTTACACATAAGCTTCGGGATGACACGCTTGATCTAGAGCTGGCGAATGTTGAGAACGTAACGATCATTAAGGTGAGTCAATATGTCAATGGAGACTTCAAGATGGTGAACGATGCCGTCAAGAGGATTCCGACCGGTAATACACAGTGCACAATTGTATGGATTGGAGGTGAAGTATATGTGGAGAAAGTCAAGATAGATAGTACTAAACCTTCGTCATATTTCTGACGGATCGAACATGCCAATGCTATCGTCGATGGGACTACGCGGTTCGATCGGTCGACAAAGCACCACCCCCACAGCGGAGGCTGATTACTCTTGCTGATGGTCAACATAATTGTCATTGTGAGTGAGCTCACTCATTATATATTTTAATATGCTAATGATAAACGAGCAATGAGTTAAACGAATTAACTCAACTCTCTTTAATAGATTGACTGGGCCCCTATATATTATGTGGAGAATCTTAACAAATATGTCACGTCCCACTTGGGTGGGAGAAATTTCCAAACAAATATGTCACATCCTCACAAGGGAGAAAGTTCGATGGCATTTTGTGTGGTACGAGCTCTTAATTTAATAGATGAGTTTTAAAGTTGTAAGAGCTCTTTGGGTCAAAATGGACAATATCTATATAATTAGATCAAATCGTTACAAATGATACTAGAGCCGATCCTCGAATTCGGTGTAGGGATCGTTCCATTTGGCCTCTTACAGGATGAGTGTTTATCACATCCCACATCGGATTGGATAGAGGAGAAAGTTCACGTCACTATAATATAAGTATAACTCACTCTCAACCCAGTAAATGTGTTTTAAAGCCGTGAAGACCCTTTGGACTCAAAGCGAACAATATGTATATGGTTGGACTGGATCTTTATAAATGGTAGCAAAGTCAATCCTGGAATATAATGCGGGGACTTGTTTGGCCTCCTACAGGATGAGTGTTTATCATCCCATATTGGATATGGAAGAAGCCAACGATAAGCCAAACGTCGTAATAAGACGACGACAACACAAAAAAGTAAGAAAAAACCTAAATCTTTATGGAATAACCATTTTATTAAAAGAGAGACTTAAAAAAGGTGTAGAGGGGTGATTTCAAGTCAAAAAAGACCGAAAATCACTCCTTTTATCTTAAGAAAGACGAGTGACTAGAGACGAAAGAAGAGAAAGTCACGAAGAATACCATTAGTTCTTTTATTTTGTTCTAAAAAAAACAAAAAAACGCAAAAAACATTAATTTAGAGAATAAGAATACTTTTAAAATAACACCAAATAGTTTAAAAAACTCTATGTGTTCAAAAACGGTTCTCAAGAACAGTTTAAAAAATAGGAACCAAACATACCCAAAAATCTTGTGTCCCCATGAAAAAATTTAATGTAAAAATAATACAATGTAAAATAATAAAATCGTGTACAAAACATAAATAAATAATGGAATCTTTAAGACACAATGTCAAATAATGAAGTCAGTGTATTAAAGATACGAGTTCAATGTAAAAAAATTTTATATCCAAAACGATAGTAAAACTAGAATATATTAGAAAAGAATTACTACAACTAAATATTATTTTTAAATATCTAAATATATAAAATATATATTAATAACATTTCAAGTCCTAAACAAACTTCCTACCAGTAAAATAGTAGAGAATAATTTTTTTAAGCTATTTTCAAAATCACCCTCCAAATATTACATAATACATTTCTAATGATAGATTTTAGTTGTTTTTGTTTGTGGTTGTTTTGAAAAAAATAATTTATTTTTTGAAAAATATTTCAAAACATTGAAAATAAGTTGAAAACTTCTTCAAATACTCAGCAGAGATTATTTTCCCAAGTAATTAGTAATTAGAATTCTAGTCCAAAAGTAGGAATTGAAGCCCATGTATTGTGGGCTCAATTTAAACCCAAAATTTATTTTTGGTGAATTTGGAACCTAACGTTATTACTTACGCTACATTGATTGATGCTTATTGTAAGATTCAGTGTGTCGAAGATGCACGCTCTATGTATGATGAAATGACTGTGAAAGGTTTGGTGCCTGATGTGGTTGCTTATACTTGTATTATGAATGGGCTTTGCAAGAGTGGGAAGGTCGAGGAGGTGAAATCGGTTTTCAGGGAGATGGAAGAGGTGGGTGTGGTCCCGAATCATTTTTCATATGCAAGTCTCATAGATTCCCTCTTTAAGAATGGGAATGAGGCGGCATTTGCATTTCAAGGTCAAATGGTTGTCTGGGAGTTGTTTGATGTGGTTGTGTATACTGCATTGATGTGATGGATTTTAAGGCTGGGATGCCCAATGATGGTGAGAATATGTTTCAGGTGCTGTTGGAGGAGAGTCTAGTTCCGACTTGTATTACATATTCTGCGTTGATTGGCGGGCTTTGCAAGTTGGGAAATGTGAATAAGGGGGAGTTAATGTTGCAAGAAATGAAGGAGAAATGTGTTTCTCCGAATGTCGTTGTTTATGCTTCTATTGTTGACGGGTACACCAAGAAGGGACTGCTTAATGAAGCCATGAATGTCATGAAAAAGATGGTGCAGAGAAATATCTCGCCAAATGTTTTTGTTTATGGTACATTAATAGATGGATATTTCAAAGCGGGTCAACAAGGAATTGCCCTTGATCTGTTTAAGGAAATGAAGTCAGTAGGATTGGAGGAGAACAATTTGTAATTGATTCTTTTGTCAATAACTTTAAGAGAAGTGGAAGGGATGGAGGAAGCTACGGTTACTAAAGGCTATGATGTCAAGGGGCTTGCGTACCTGATCAAAGTTAACTAATTTTCCTATAATGGATGATTCTTCAAAGTGGGAAAAGAGTTGATGCTTTGACATGGCCCAAGAATGACAGAGAATAGTTCTGGTTTGATATTGCTGCATAATGTATTAATAAATGGTCTGTTTAAGAGTGGAAAATATGAATCAGAATCATTTTATACTGAATGAGAGAGTTGGGTTTGGTCCCAAACTCATGTTCAACACCATGATCAATGCATACTGTAAAGAGGGAAAACTTAAGAATGCTTTAAAGCTGTTAAATGAGATGAAGAGCTATGGGTTGTTACCCGATTTAATCACTCGTAACATTCTGGTGCAAAGGCTTTGTGCAGCTGGCGAGATTGAGAAAACAATGGATGTGTTGAATGATATGTTGGTTTTCGGGTTTCACCCTACTCCAACTACTCACAAAGCTGTCCTTGATGCATCCTCAAAGAGTAGAAGGGCTGATGTGATTTTGCATATTCATAATCAACTTGTAGGGATGGGGCTTGAACTCAGTCTGTCAACTTATAACACTCTTGAATAGTACCTCAGAAGTAGGAATGTTCAAGATAGCTACTTTAGTGTTCAAAGATATGATGGGAAAAGGCATTTCACCAGATATTATTACTTATAATGCCCTTATACAAGGATATTGCCTAAGCAGCCATTTGAAGAATGCCTTTTCTGTGCATTCCCAAATGTTGACTGAAGGAGTTTCTCTAAATGTTGAAACATACAATATCCTTTTGAGGGGTCTCTCAGCTGCTAGTTTGATTAAAGATGCGGCTGGACTGGTTAATCAAATGAAGGAGAGGGGCTTGATTCCAAATGCTGATACTTATGATATTTTTACTTTCTGGCTACAGTAAGATTGAAACATGAAGGAATGTATGTAAATTTTACTGTGAAATGATTACTAAAGGCTTTGTTCCGAAAACTAGTACCTATAATGTGCTTATCAGTTGTTTTTCCAAGGGGAAGAAGATGAGTGAGGCTAAAGAACTCATGCGAGAGATGCAAGTGAGAGGCTTATCACCTAATTCTTCGACTTATGACACTCTCATCTGTGGTTGGTACAGACTATCTAAGTAGCCAGGGCTGAGCAAGTCATTAAAACGGTCATACCAGGCTGAAGCAAAAAGATTATTTGAAGAGATGAATGAGAAAGGGTTTATTCCATGAAAATACCTCTTGCCCATATCAGTTTTGCCTTGCAAACCGGGAAAGAAGTTGATTTCAGAGGATTTTAAATAAACTGTATAAGAAAAAGGTTAAATGATAATAGGGTGAAAAGCAAGGACAAAGACTAGTGCTATGGGAAAGCAAGCCTGTTTCTGTTGAATGCTTTACGTTGTTTCAGCCTGCAGCTAGCCAAATACTTCATTGGAGATTATACTCTTAAATGCTCCATGTAAGGTATGCACTCTTGATGCACTAGTGTTGTGAGTCTTAGCTATCATTTTCGATATTCCTTCTATTTTTGGTTTTGTTTTCTAATTTCTATATATAAGCTAATTAAAATTTGTTATATAGCTTTGTTGAGTTTTATGCTTGGCCATTACCACTGGCTCATCTGATACTCAAACCCTCATGGTTAGTCCCATCTTGACCACATTGTTTCCACCTCTTAAACACCAAAATTTTCTTTCCCAGGAAGTTATCTCATTTTCTGACCAAGCAAACAGTCCAAGAGCTTCTGGCTGGAGTACTCTGGAAAAGCAGGGAGAGAAAGGGCAAGCTTGGACTGGAAAGACATGATGCTGACAAGGAAGAGGCCCACAAGTTGTGAGTCCAATGCTGGAAACTGGAGGCTCAACATGTACAATGATCCCATGGACCGTAACAGTGATGGCAAAATGAGACTTCTAGTTCCCAGGCATTGGTTTGAATAGACATTCAAGATGCTTGCGAGCTGCCCAGGAGCGTTGCATGGTTGGGTAAACATATTTCTCTTTCTTTTCTTATGTGCATTGTTTTATTTTGATTTTGTTTTGTACTAGTGACTCGTCTGGCTAGGGCTAAAACTTAGATGCTTCAACCCAATCCGGCCAGATTATTTTATGGGCTTGGACAACTTGATTCACAATTACAGGGTTTAGGTAAAAAAAAAATTTAACTCTGCAACAAATTTGTCTCGGATTTAGGTAGATGTGTCCAATTACAGCCGGGCTATAGCATGTTTTTTGGCGGGCCATGCTAGCCAATGTGCTGAGTTGTGCCAGCCCAAATGAGGGTTCGTGTTGTGCCACCCCAAGGAAAAAAAATTGGTGGCGCAATGTGCCGTGCTGGTGGGTCGTGCCTATGGGCTATGATAGTGGGCTCCTACTTAAAAAAAAAATTAATTTCTTAGTTTTTTTTTTTTTTTTTTTTGAGTACACTTTAATTTCATGGTAGTAAACTATCCTCATTGGAACTCGAACTTGTGACCCTCCTCCCTATGCTCTAATGCTTGTTTGAAACGGTGAGCGCTTTACCATTTGAGCTAGGCATGATGGGCTGTAATTTTATTTTATTTTTTTGTTGTATAAATTTAAAATATTGGAACATAAAAATAAAATTTAAAAACTATTTTTATTCAATATTTCAACAGTTTACATGAAAAATAAGGGAAAAAAAGTGGGAATTGTGTTACTATAGTTTGAGTACCTACCTAACTAAACATATAACTTAAAATTCTCAAATTTTGTTTTCATAAAACTTATTATCTTTCAATAGGCTAACACAATGGACCGATAGGCCAGCACGATGGCATAATGGGCCATTTCCTAAGTCACCGCATCGCCTGCTCACTTTGATTGTGTCAGCCCAGTCCACTACAATAATTGGGCCGACATAACTTTTTAACAGGGTGGTCCACGTGCCAAAACAAACGGCACGACCCATTAGCCTATCTAGATCTAGGTTGTGGACTTGCTTGCCCGAATCCTAGCTTCATTATTGGTGGATCAATACGCCTTTGAAGAGTTAGTTATTTGGATATTATGAATATTAATTTGTCTGTCGTGACTTTTGTTCTTAGAATATACTTTTCCTCTTTTGTGAAAGATCTGTTATGGCTTTTTAAATTGTTTCTAGGAATGTCTTGGACAAGTCATTTTTTCTTCAAATTGTATGAATTGTTTGAATGATTAATAATTGAATTTATTCTTGAAATATGTTAGAAGTGTAAAGTCTAACTCTTAATATGACTATTGAGTTGGAAATTGCTTGAAAATGTCATGTAATCTTATGTGATGATCTTTTGATTTATTTTTATTAGAGATTTTGGTTCATTTTGTGAATTCTAGCGTAGGGTTTTAATTATGGGATTGATTGACTATTGGATGTTATAAATTTCTAATATTGGCACTTATTTGTAAAGTCTTTAGATTTCTAATTTGATGAATGTGATTTGTGAAAGGATAGAAAAAAAGGTTCTATTTTTCTTATTGAGTGAATGAATATTATAGTATATGTTCTACCTATTTATATACAAAAGGAAGACACTAAAAGAAAATAATATAAAGTACAAAAGGAAAGAGAATAATATACAAGAAAGAAAAGAGTCAAACCATAGGATATTCTATGGAATATTCCTATTATACTCAACACTCCCTCTCAAGATGGAGCATATAGTTCGTATGCACCAAGCTTGTTACCAATATACTTAATAATAGGACCTTTGAGAGACTTTGTGAAAGTGTCTGTTAGTTGGTCACTTGAGTTGACAAAACTAGTAGTCATGCATCCTGATGCGTTCTTCTCTCGAATGAAGTGATAATCCACTTTAATATGTTTGGTCCTCTCATGAAAGATTGGGTTGGAGGCAATGTGTAGGGTTACTTGATTATCACAAACAAGCTTCATTTGTTTATCCTTTCCAAATCTTAACTCCTGAAGAAGATGTTTGAGCCATATGAGTTCACAAGTTGCCAAAACCATAGCTCGGTACCCAACATTAACAGTAGACCTGGTTACCGCTTCCTGTTTCTTACTCTTCCAGAATATTAGATTACCTCTAATAAATACACAATATCCTGAAGTGGAGTGTCTGTCTATGGGTGAGCCTGCCCAATCTGTATCACAATATCCAAAATCTGAGTATGACCTCTGTTTTCATATAACACCCCTTGGCTTGGTGTTCCTTTAATATAACGAGGATACGAATTACAACATCCTAGTGACTATCACACAGTGACTGCAAGAACTGACTAACTACACTCACAGGAAAGGTAAATGTCCGGGTCGAAAGTGATCGTGAGGTAGTTCCGCCTTCCCATAAGTCAGCCTGATATCTCCCCTCGGATCTCAGAGAGGCTCTCCCTATCCTGACACAAGTTTGATATTAGGATCCATAAAGAGCGTTTACAAGTTTACAATCTAGCATATCAGTTTCCTCCAATATATCCAAGACGTACTTTCTCTGAGACATAACCACATTGGAATTAGACTGAGCTATTTCAATCCCATAAAGTACTTGAATTTCCCCAAGTTTTTTGTCTGAAAGTGGTTGAAAAGGTGCTGTTTTAGCTTCCGAATACCATCTTGATCGTTGCCTATAATAACAATGTTGTCCACATAAACAATAAGATAGATGCATTGCCTTGAGGATGTATGATGATAGAAAACAGAGTGGTCTAATGTACTTCGAGTCAAACCAAACTCTTGTACCACGGAGTTAAATTGGCCAAACCAAGCTTGAGGAGACTGCTTTAGGCCATATAGGGAACGATGTACTAGACATACCAAACCAGACTCCCCCTAAGCAACAAAACTAGGTGGTTACTCCATATATATCTCCTCTGCGAGGTCACCATGTAGAAAGACATTTTTGATGTCTAACATATATAGGGGCCAAGATCTCATAGCAACTAAAGATAGAAGAAGACGAATGGAAGTCATCTTGGCAACAAGAGAAAATGTGTCATAGTAGTCAGAGCCATATATATGAGTATACCCCTTGGCAAACAAATGAGCCTTAAGACGTCCACTTGGCCATCTGGACAAATCTTAACCATATAAACCCAACGGCAACCAACAAGAGACTTGCGGGCAAGTAAGGTGACTAGGTCCCATGTGCCAGTAGAATGTAGAGCAGCCATTTCCTTAACCATTGCATGTTTCCAGCCCGAATGAGAGAGGGCCTCATGCACAAATTTTGGAAGAGAAACAGAAGACAAGGTGGAAATAAAAGCAAAATATGGTGAAGATAAGCAGTGATAAGTCAAGAAATTCTAAATAGGATGATGAAGGCGAGCTGAGATGAAAGAGGCCTTGAGACTGACGTCCTATGCCAATCGTCCTTCCCATACTTCGGTCCTGGAATGTGACAGAGTTATCAGAAAAGGTAATCAAACAATTAAGGTTATGAGTCAACGTACTAATGGAAATCAGGTTAAAAGGAGAATCAGGAACATAAAGGACATAAGTAAGGGGTAAGGAAGGAAGAGGGCATGTTGAACCAATTCCTTTAGCTATGGTTTGAAATCCATTAGCAAATGTAACCATGGGTAAAGGAGAAGTAAAGGTAAGAAAAGAAAAAATGTCCTTATTATCGAAAAGATGATCAAAGGCTCTAGAATCAAGAATCCAGGGTCCATATGAATGTGAAAGGCAAGTAGAGGCATTATCGGTCTGGGAAACTGACGAAAGGGATGCAGATTTGGCTGCCTTGGTGAGGTGGAGGTACTCCTTATATTCGTTGGGTGTAAGAATAACTCCCGGAGGTGTGGATGAGCTCCCTTTGGTAGCCATAGAGATGAGAAATTAGCATAAAATCGATCGAATCAACAAAAACCGGTACTTCTAGATGGAACAAATGACTCCTAAGGGCTTGAATGTGTTGTAGAGTGTCGAAAAACACAAAAAGGGGGAAGATTCAAGTGATAGAAAGCCTTAGAATCAGTCACAAAGAGAAAATAGGAAAAAAAGACTCCGCTTTCTAGCACCAAAGTGGAGAAGGTGACAGGAGATAGGGTCTGCTTACCAAGACGTCGTTATGGAAGCGCTGCTTGTTGGAAAGTCAGCCCACGTGCCCTCACGTGTTGACTCGTGAAGGAAAGCGGTGGGGCTTGAAGCTACTTGTGGCGGCGCATGTGGAGGTCACAGTGTGAGATTCTACCATTATGTGGAGAGTAGGCCGGCGAATCCCGGTGGAGTGATCACCCCGCCATTTTGTGACGCCCCAAACCTGTGTGGGTCCATTGACTACCCGCTTTCAACTCATGAATACAAGTGGAGGTCGGGTTACCCGACGCCACTTTAGAAAATCGGGCAGAGTCTCCTTTGTACGGGGAGCTCTACCCAAATACAAAACCTGCATATACCTGTCCCAAACAGTCCAATATGATTTCCAACATGAGTAAAACGGCCACCTGAGCCCATAAACAATACTCATCACAATATACCAACTATATCCAATAGTTTTAAGAGTTAGTAAATTACTTTATACAAATATATATTAAAATACTCAAATTCTAATACATGTAAATATCGTCAAGCCAAAGCCACAATCTAGCTTTTCTTCTAATCTCAGCCTCTAGGATGAGCCGTCCCCTCGCACGCTCCCTATACCTGTAAAATAAAGGGGGTCCCACGACGGGGTGAGCTAATGCTCAGTAGGAGAATCGCCCTAAGTGGGCTACTCACCACCTAAGTGCAATGCAATGTTTCACTTAAAACATACATTCAAGCAAATGCATGATCCTACTTTGAATGTCTACATGACCAACTCATCCCGAGTCCTCACCGACTCTCTCCTCACACTCGCCTAAGCCTCGTACGAGAATTCTTATATTTATTTGTCTGCTTGCGGGACAACCTCCGATGTGTATATATCAATTGAGCCGCTCCGACGATTGATATATTATTTCTTTGTTTGTGGACAACCTGATGTATATATATCAACGGCCGCCCGACGATTGATATAGTATTATTTGTCTGGGTGGATTCACCCTTCGATGAATATCAATTGGGCCGCTCCGACGATTGATATTTTTAAATTTGGACTACCCTCTGATAATTAATGTTTTTAGACAACCCTCCAACCTTTTCTCTGGGGACTTCATCTCATGCACTCACTCCTATAATCCTGGGTGTTCCAAAGGTGTATATGGAATGCATGTATTAGTTCCAATATAGTCTAATCACATGCAAATATATAAATAAGGAATATACCTCGCATAATTCAAATCACACAATCATGTTATCTAGCACTATACAGTTCATCACATCAAAATTAGCTCACTTTGGGCTAATGATTCAAAACACGAGCGATTTAATTTTTAAATCACTCCGACCAAACACATATTCACACAAAAATATATTTTTGTGTCACTATTCCTATGAACAGTAAAAACCTAGGTTTTACGGTTTAAACACACATCCATTCATCGGTTCACTTAGTGAACCTGGGTTTCACGGCCATTTCTGGCCTCAATCCAACCAACACATAATTTATCACAAAATGCATCAATTAATAACCCAAATCAGCCATGGAACGGCCACGACTGCTCCATTTTTCTTTCAAATTTTAGATCACCCGGTCCAAGGTTCGGGGACTGATCAAACGTCCCTACGTCTCATTCAACTCAAACATTAGTAAAACACTTAATATGGGAGTAAACTCAAGTAGGGAGAAACCCCTACCTCTCGGAGTTTGTCGAAAACTCACAAAACCGGAGTGCACGCGTAGCCTGTTCCACATAGAACGTCTTTCCTTCTTTGCCCGAAGACCGCCGATGGTCGGATTGTCCGTATTTTTAGAGAGAAGGAAGACCTTCTCTCACTTAACCCAACTCCATTTTCGTTCCAGCAGCTACGCCTCCGCCTTTGCACTAATGTTTTACTTTTTGAAATGTGGGAGATGAAGAACTATTCCCTGTTTTGTCTTCTAGTGACTTAAATCAAACTTAAAATGACCATTATGTCCCTTCATTTCCCGATTTGATATTCTGCACTATCTCGGCCGTCCATTTTCATCATTTACTCACACCACTTATGGCACATGAGTACGTGTTGTATGTGACTCTCACGCAACGAAAATCGCTTACGCAAGACTCGAACAAATATGCCTCAAAAACGGTCAACCCTCGACCGCCTCGGAATTTTATGAAATTTTACGTGCTAGCTAGATTTTGCGAGACGATTCCAACGGTGCAATCCGTTTTGTCATCCGAGATCTAGAGAATAAATTATGGATTTTTAACCGAATACAATTCTCAGAATTGAAATTAACATTTGCCCTTATTCTTAAATCGAATTTCTTTAGTCTTACAAGATTTGAGGTTGCCGGAAAATTTGACAGGCATTGAAGAACAGATTTGACAGCGTCAAGAGGCTCCGGGATGGTTTGCGATGGGGTTGATGTGATCGGAGTGAGGTTTGACTACTAGATGGGTTGTAAGAGTTGATTGCACGACTAAACCTTAATCCTAATCTTCACTGGCTCTAATACCATTTGAAATGATAGAAGAAAAGGTTCTACTTTTTTCATTGAGTGAATGAATAATATAGTATAGGCCCTACCTATTTATATACAAAAGGAAGACACTAAAAGAAACAGTATGAAGTACAAAAGGAAAGAAAATAATATACAAGAAAATAATATACAAGAAAGGCTCTCTTTGTGAAAGAGACCCTTCTTTCTTGGCAAGGTTCATTTGTTGGAAAGCGACGTAAGAAGGCGTGGATGGCTGCCCCACTCTTTATTTTCTGGACTCTATGGCCGGGAGAGAAATAGATTGGTGTTTGAGGGTGTGGATATTTCAATCAATAGGATGAAGTCTACTTTTCTTAGTAACCTCTAGTCTTGGGTTAATATGCATTGTGTGGAGAGACCAAGGTCACACTGATTTCTTGGTTTGATGGGTTGTGAATGAGCTGGTGTCTTGTATGTGGGTGGTTAATTGTTTTCTTTCCTTACTTTCTCATTGAGGGCCCTTTTGTACTCCCTGTACTCCCAGGGTCTCTTTTTGATGGTTTTAACATATCCTGATGTTTATTCATCAAAAAATATACAAGAAAGGAAAGTCAAAACATAGGATATTATGAAATATTCCTATGACCTCAACATGATCAATAATAAGGTATTTTGTTATTTATTTGTTATTTTTTGTTCCAATGGAGGGACTACCAAGCAGTTACTCTATTAACTCTCTAACAGCATGAAGGACACCCCTCCTATCCTTCTGTAACAGACACTTTGATTCCCTCGGTGGATCTGTACATATAAAGCTCTCTTATTATGGAGATTTGTCATGGGGTTTTTCCATGAAATCTGCGGCTTGGTTCATCTCGCGCAATACATGCTTCCTTCCACTGTCCAATTATGTTTGAGGAGTCTGCAGCATTCCTTGATCAGGTTGCTGTTTCGGCCACTTTCAATGCTCTGTGATATTATCTCTTTATAAGCTAGAAGAGAGTTTGTTTCTACTATGGTATCTGTGATGCCCACTTGTCCCATACTATCTGTAAACGATGTATTAGTGCCGGCTTTACTCTAACGCCCGACATGTACCTAGTCTGATGAGAACCCGCCGATCCCATTTCCCATGCAGTCTTAATGTCCCAGCCTCCTCCAGCAGTTTTCTTTCCCGTTAAGGCACCCATCTGTGTGAGTTTACTGACCTTGCTGTGCTGGAGGAATCCAGCCAACCCACTTGGCAGTTTGGGTTCTCTTGCCTTGCATGATGACTTGGTTTGAGACACTGGTTAGCTTTAATTCTTACATCATAACACTGCTCAACATCCAGTTCTTCATTTCCAAATCACAATAGGCACATAGCAAATTGGTCTGAAACTGTGACAGGCTGGGTTGATTGGGTTGAGTTCAACAAAATAAATTTAATATATGGTCTGAGCTTGAGCTGACCATCAATCAGATCCAATCTAATCGAGTTGTACCCCTATTTTTGGCCAATTAAACTATTTGATTTAATTTTATGTTTTCCAGAAACCAGAAAATATAGAGAGCATGGTTGAAATGTCGTTGCCTTTTCCTGTATAATATGTAAGGATTTGGGAAGGAAAATTGTGAATGATATGAATTGACGTAGACATGCCTATTTAACGTTCTCTTTCTTTTTTAGGGTGTGTAACTAACTAAGCAGTCCATTTCGAACTGCCAACAAATATATTGCGTACTACATGAATGCTGGATGATCTATTAATGAATTGATGTACCGTCATCTTAAAGAAAGAAGGTCAGTACAGGTCATTCCTGCTTCTGCTTGGTTCATACTCTTTTCCTCAGTTGATGGTCTTTTAGCTTATGTTTGGCTTTTTGAGGGAGTATTAAAAAAATATTATGGCAAATTATGTCTGATTTAAAAAAACTTATATTTATTTAAATCGGCTGCTCTTTAGTGAAAATGAATTTGAAATAGTAAATAAAAACAATTTTTATTTTTTATTTTAAATCTATTCTTTATTTTCTTCTCCTTTTCCTTTTCCCTCCTATTTTCTTTTATTTGCATTTGCCTCAAAAATTTCAGCAATAAACATAGCCTAAAATTTTAATTTGTAAAATTGCAGAATTTAAAAGTGAAAAAAGAGGGGGTATTTAGAATTTAAAAGACAAGCAACTCAAGAATATTTGAAATTTTCTCCGGTAGTACTTCACTCTTTCCTCACTGTTGAATTTTGTTCTACAAGCATTCACTTATTTCTCATGACTTGCAGGTTTCTTTCTGCTTTATCATCCTCATTTGTTTAGGTTGAATGTTGGCTCACCTTTAATATAGTTATTTAGAAATCAAATGCAACTTAGGAGAAAAGATGACGTCTCCATTGGTTGCCATAAGACAGAGTGATTCAAGTTTGAACAGATGATTCAGGCTTGACAGATATAGAGATTTTGGCATGAAGAAGTAGTTATTGAGTGATGATGAATCGATCTTTGTGCATGAAAGATTTACTAGGCTGGGGTATACCATTTGGCATGATATCATGGTTTGCAAGTCATTGTGATAGACTTTATTGACTCTTATTATACCTTTTCTTTATAACCTAACAACTGAACAAACTATTAAAACCAACTTTGAACAATATGCAACTATACCCTATTGATTCACTCTTGATAACATCAAGTTCAGTGATATAAAAAAATGATTAAGTTAGGGTTATTTTTAAATCTTTAATTTCCTCAATATTTAAAAAAATAAATACTATAAACCCAATTTTAAAAACCAAGTAAAAACAGAAATTTATTTAATCCTGAACAATTTCCAGTTATATATAACCATGGTTGAGTCAATTGCATGAACAAAGTTGTCATTGTTTTTACATTTTAACTAATTGTATAATATTCACATACAGCTTTTTTTGCTTTGAAGATGATCTACCAAAGGCCTGGTTAATCATACCCAAATTAGTCATACTATCGGACTTAGAAATCTAACCTAGCAGGACTTGTGTATTTAAATTATAGACTCAAATGCAATTTGCAGCCTAATTAATAAAATATTTAAAAAAATAAAGTCAAAAATTTTCAAACAGGATAAATAGAAAATGTGAGGCAGATTTTATTATTTTTAGGTTAATCTTATACTATGATTCTCATTACCTATAAATTATCATTGTCAGGGTGCAGATTTACAGTAATGTCCTTTTCAAAAAAAAAAAAAAGTTACAATAAAGTCACCTTTTTTTTTTTTACCTCACCTTCTATTATTTAGAATAGTATTTTTAGAAAGTATTCTTTTTTTCTGAGAAAAAATTGAGAAAATGTTTATAAAAAAATAGATATTTTTGTTGGGTGAAAAGAAAAAATGAAAGATTTGTTTTTGTAATTAATTTATTTTAATAAAATAACCCTTTAGAAATCTCAAAAGACAAACTCGTTTTCAATTATGTTAGAAAATTGAATAATGAATTTGACATTTATTCCTTGCACTTTTCACACTTTTTTGTGTTCTCCTTACACTTTAAATGTTTAAAATTGATATCTCGCGCTATTAAAAAAAAAAAAGAAAAATAAGTCCTTTACGAATGGTTGTCGTAACACTTATTATTTATCATTTATCTATCCTTCCAATTTAATCATTATATGTTTTTTATTTAAAAATTAGATAAATTAAAATATTGATTTTTAAAATAATTTTTAGTTGAACAAGATAATTATCTATTTAAAAATTAATTTTCTCAAATTTTACCTAAAAAAATAATTTTTTTATAAATAATATTATGACACCTCATTTCCCGGGGGTCCCGTTGATCATCATCAACCTGCAAAAACCACGTGTGTCTTCTGCTCATTGAGACCCACCTGTAATTAAAAATGGCATTGGCCTATACATCATACTCACCAAAATATATCAAACTATATTACAATAGTTTCAAGAGTCGTTACATCACTCTTAATATAAACATATATTAAAATTTAAAATTTTAATACATGTTTTACAAAATATATATCAGCTGATTGGCTTTTTTTTCTTAAAAACGGCCTCTAGTGGCGCCGATCTTCGAGAACACTCCACATTACGAAATAATTTTCCCTACGACGGTGTGTGCGATGGTAAGTATCTTATAGTTACTCCCCACTTAAGTCTTGGCGTATAAATATAGCGATAAGCCTTAAAACGATAGATCCTGCCGAATCATCTCATTTTGATCCAGTAATCTCGAGTCATATGAAGTATATGCGTACAAGCGTAGCAAATCATTTCCAAACAAAATATTTGTTTAATTGTAAACCAAACCCCTCAAATATAGCTCGTTGGATAATCTCCGAGGTGAATTTCTTGACAACTCTCGAACATTATAAGACCTCAGTGTTGTTGTTGTTTTCAACACAGTACAGTTCTTTCTATCAAATTATTATTTTAATAATTTTACAAAAGGAATATGATTGATTAAACCTCGATTATTTATATGCATATAAATGCATTATATATGCCAATTCATATCAATTCCCAATGGCTCACACACAATTATATTTCATATAATTCAAACCTCATGTTAACACATTATTACATACATCAACACTTATCATTTCCACACAATCCATACCATCCAATTCCAAGAAAATTCACATGGACATTTTTGGTCCAATATGCAAGCGAGGCCATTTTAACGAGTCCCTAACAGGGACAACCCCTCATAACCTCAGTTCCCGCTGCTTCCAGGCAAAAATCCATCAAACCATTTCGGCCTCACAACACTCAAAACCACAATTTACATGTTATTCAAATAAATGACCTTTTCAAATATAATACACATATACCCAAATAGTGCTATTTTACATCGCTAAAACCTTCCAGTTTGAGCTCTTTGCGTAATGTCAAGCCTATTTTAGCCAGTCAGCATATGTATTACTTGTTGCTACTAATCATTTTTTTGTAGCGAAGTATTGTTTGTTTCATAGGTTTTTAACCGGGTGAATCTAGCTCAATAAAGCTGGAAAAAATATCATAAACAAGAGTACGGAAGATCTGTGAAGCAGAAACAATGGATGGTTCAGATGGGGTTGATGTGATTAAGTGAATTTGACCACTAGATGGGTTGCAGAGTTGATTGCCGCGACTAAACCCTAAACCTAAATCTTCATTGGCTCTAATACCATGTGAAGGATAAAGAAAGAAAAGGTTCTGCTTTTTTATTGAGTGAATGAATAATATAGTATAAGACCTACATATTTATATACAGAAGCTACTAAAGCTTAGTATGAAGTACAAGGAAAGAAAATAATATAAAGAAATAGATTGGTCATTTGAGGTGTGGATATTTCAATCAATAGAATGAAGTCTACTTCTTGAAAGTAACCTCTAGTCTTGGAGTTAATATGCATTGTGGAGAGACCAAGGTCATTGATTGATTTTGGTTTTGGATGGAGTTGTGAATAGGCTTTTTGGTGTCTTGTATGTGGGTGGTTAGTTGTTTTCTTCCCTTACTTCCCCATTGAGAACTGCAACTCCCAAGGGTTCTTTTTGGTGGTTTAACATATTCTGATGTTTATTCATAAAAAAAATATACAAGAAAGGAAAAGTCAAACCTGGGATATTCTATGAAATATTCCTGATACTCCAACATGATCAATAATAATTTTTGTTTGTGAATATCAGTTGAGATATATTATTATTTTTTTTCCAATGGAGGGACTACCAAGCAGGTACTCGACAACTCTCACAGGCATAAGGACACCTCCTGTCCTTAACAGACTGGTGATTCCCCTCGGTGGGTCTGGCCACATATAAAACTCTCTTATTATGAATTTGTCTGGGTTTTTCCATAATCTACGGCTTGTTTCATCTCGCGCAATGTGCTTCCTTCCACTGTCCAATTATGTTTGAGGCTTGCAGCATTCCTTGATCAGGTTGCTGTTCGGCCACTTTCAATGCTCTGTGATCATAGTCTCTTTATAAGCTAGAAGAGTTTGTTTCTACTATAGAGGTATCTGTGATGCCCTTGTCCCATGCTATCTGTAAACTATGTATTAGGTACTAAACTTCTGCCTCTATGAACATTACCTAGTCTGATAGGGAACCTGCTGATCCAATTTCCATGGCAGTCCTTAATATCCTTAATAAGCCTCCTCCAGCAAGGTTTTGCTCCTTTAAGGCACCCATCTGTATTGGGTTACTGGCCTGTGGAGGAATCAGCCAACCCACTTGGTAGTTTGGGTTCCTCTTCTGCCTTACTATGATGACTTGGTTTGAGAACACAGAGTTAGCTTAATTCTTTACATAACACTTTACTCAGCATTTCCGGCATCTTATTTTGAAAATATAGTCATTCGCCATTCCAAATCCTGATAGGCTGTAAATTGATTCCTTCAGGCTTGATCACTCATATTCCATGCAAACCTGTCCCTAAAAGATAAACCTTGTGCATGACTCCACGACTGAGGCCATAGGGATCCTACCTTGGCGCAATACCTGAATAAGTGATTTAGATCCTCTACTTCACTCGGACAGCAGTTACAGAAGGGTTTCGGAGCTATTTCTCTCTGATATCTCTCTGTCTGTCATGAGTTTGTCATGGAGGATCACCCTTAGAGTGCTCTTTAGGGTACCTTCAATTTCCAGATTGTTGTCCATAATCCATTAACGGAATAGGTTAAATTGTTCATCATTGCCGTCGCTGGATTCTTCATCATCTCTAACCAGAACTGGAGCGTTGGTATATTATGACAATCCAATCACATTAACCCTGAACACTTATCCATTAACACAGTACCTAACCTGATTTCAAAATATCAGGTTTGGTTTGGCCTAGTTGGTTGATCTTCAGGTTGGGTTGGATTCCAACAAATAAATTTAATATATGGTCTGAGCTTGAGCTGATCATCATGTTGGATTTATGCTCCAGAAGCAATCTAGACCGTTAATCAAGAGCCTTAATTAATAATGGGCCATAGAAGTTCCCAAGCTAGCTCGTTGAATTGTGACTCATTTAAGATTATTAAGATACGGTGAGCCCATTTGTTGAGGCCGGTGTGCAAGCGAGGTATTTATAAAACCTAATGGGGTTGAGTTAGATCCTCAAATACAGCTGCCTAGCCTCAGAAAAAATAGTTTATTAGCCTCCGGTTTATGGCTGCCTTGAGGAAACCGAAACCGAAAGGTTTCGGAGTGTTTCAGATCTAGTTTCTTTTGATCGAGGTCAAATACACACGGATATCACGTAGAGAATAGCTTTGAAGGTCTGTGTGGTTCTCAGAGAACTCTGCACTACTACAGTTAGTAATGGGTGATGAAAGATATCTATATTTTCTTGTATTTAAATGCATCTGATTCTTTGACTTTATTGTGTTGATTCACCTTCCATTGGATTACTCAATTGGTATCGAGCCTTGGGTTGAATCGGTGTGTGATGGGTGAATCCATATTTATTCTCATGTATATATGATGTACATTAGATATGGCACCTAAGTTCTATTATTTATGTTATTTATAATTTTTGTATTATAGACTGAATGATTTGGTTTGGCGTAATCCATGATAGTTTTGTATTTTTTTGGGGATGTGAGGAGGCTAATCATGAATTAGGTTTCCTCACTTGATTTATTTATTTATTTATTTTTCATTTTTTTATATGTAGAATTCGGTTTATTATAAAAAAATATAAAAGGGCGCTCATTCATGAATGATGATTTTGGTAGTGTGGTTTCTCTGAAGTGACATTGTTGGCAATCAGAGTTTGTGTGTGGCGGTCGACGTTTTGGTCTTTCAGTTCAATAGGGGACAAGTTAGGGTTTGTGTTTTTTTGCGCCAAAAGCCTAAAGCAATTCTTAGCATTGCACACAGCTAGACTTGGGCTGAAGAGAAGAAGATGTACGGGCTAGATATCAAGTTGGGCTGCTTGGCCTATTAGATATGAATTTTCTTTTGAAATATGGATTATAGCCTAATGGGTAATATATTTATAATTGTTTAGTGCATGGATCTGCGTAAATGTAAACATTTTGTTTTTAGATGGTGTTTCCATATAATTGCATCATTTGATACATACATGTGCACTTTTAATAATGTTGTTTATCTAGATAATATTGTATGGAAAGAGCCTAATTAATTAATAATAAAAATGTTTAGATAGTGAAGGTTAAAAATTAATTTAGTGTTTAGAAACTGTGATCAATCAAAGTCCAATAATAAAATGGTTATGTGATACCCCAACAGGACAGCACTGGCCGGATTTTGTTCGTTGGATCTAAATAATTTAAAATTTTAATAGATTATGCATTTGGTAATGAACAATGCCCGGATTTATTAAAGATAATTTTGAAATTAAAATTAATGGTTATTACATTGATTTTAATAATATAATATACTCACTTGAGGCTACATCAATGTTATTAAAGGCACAAAAAGAATATTGATGGAGTGGGTAAATTATAATAAATAAATTTATTATGAAACGGTTATTATAATAAATATAATTTATTATGAACGGTTATTTATAATAAATATAATTTATTGAGTAGGTAAAGTCATATCAAATAAGAATTTTATTATGAAACGGGTTATTTATAATAAATATAATTTATTATATGAGCAGTTATTGAATTCTGCGTTTATAACGGTTTTGAACTGTATTCTTGGCCCTCTTACCATGTTAGTTTGGTTTATTACAAATGTTATCAACATAGTATTTGTAATGGAAACTAAATTATTGTTACAATAAACATTTAATAATAAGTAGTTTAGGGATCTACATATTTGTATGTTTTGTTGTGTGGATTACGTGTTAATATATGTGTTTTTAAATTTCGAGAAAATGACATCATTTAATCCTCTAGCTACAATTTTGAGTCAAAACCATTGGATGGAAATAACTCGACCTATGAAACTTAAATATTTTCATTATTATAGTTTGAAGACCATTCATTACAGCAACTTTCAGAAACGAAGCCTTCTTAATGCGGAGGAAACTAAGAAGCAATTTGCAGTTAGCCTTGAAGAATCTGACGGCTCATTGTTATATTCTTACCCAGTGTGCGAACATCTGCGAAAGCAAATTAATGATACGGAGAGTGTAAGTGGTCGGACTCTATATGGGATGTTTGCTAAAGTAGCGATCTTGCTAGACAAGCGACCATAGGGGCACTAATGAACACTCGTGTATTTGGGAGAGTCATCTTGGGACCATTACAAAAATGATGGGGCACATCTGTTTACTGGAATTGATGGAGGCTAATTTGGATCAAGAGATGAAGATTTACTTTATACAAAATCTACCAATGCTTTAAAATTAGGTTCAAATTGATTATATAATGAACAAGCGAAACACTCTATTGAACATGCCTGACTTGAGAGTCTTTGAAAGGAGTCTCGTGAAGCAAGGAAGTGCTTATCATGCTGAAAGTTTTCAAAACCTAAGGGAAACCTAAATGGAAAGAAGAACAAAAGCGAAGGAAAAGGTCATTTTTCAAACCAATGCAATGAAAGCCCAGAAAGGCAAGTGCTTCAAGTCTTGGGGCGAAGAAGGTCAGCTGGAAGAAAGTTGCCCAGAAACTAGGTATGGGTGTCATCTTGTTGAGGCTTTGTTTAGTGGAGAATTATAATGATAAGTGGTCAGTGATTCGAAACCACTAACCATCTGCTTACTCTTCATTCTGATTTGACAGCGCCCTCTGGTAAAGGACAAAGCTTGAAGTTGGGAAGCGGGGGAATATGTCTCGCATTAATGGCGGTAGGACTAGTGGAGTTATGTTTCACGTAATAGGACTTTATGTTTATCGGGCCACATTGTGTTCCGGTTAAGAGGTGGTTTTACATTAGTTGTTTAGTTGAACATGGTTTATGATCTGGTTATTCTGGTTTCATCAAGGGTAATAAAACTTATTTATTCGGATTATTGATAAATGGTTTATATTTTTTAACTCATATGTCTATAGTATTAATGCTGTGAAAATACTGATGATGAGCAATTCCTTTATCTAAGAAAAGGAAGGTTTCAAATGAAACCTATATACTGGCATTTACGATTGTGTCATATTAATTCTAGTAGAATTCATGGTTTTGATTAAAAGTGGAATTTTAAATTCCTTGATCTTTGAACCTATACCGGTATGTACTGAATCATGTTTAGAAAGGTAAAATGATAAAGAGGCCCTTCAGGCCAAAGGAAATCGTGCCACTATACGGTTGGAATTGGTACTGCCCATTAATATGTGGACCCGATGACGTTGGCAGGCGGGTATGAGTATTTCATCACATTTGCGTATTTTCGAATAGTTATGTTTACCTAATGCGCCATAAATGCGAAACTTTTGATAAATTTTGAGAGTATAGAAATTTGAGCGAGAAGAAAAGCAGTTTAAATTATCCATATCAAGCAACCTGATTACGGCCAGGGGCGGTGTGAATACTTGTGCGGAGAGTTCAAGTCTTACTTAAAACGAGGGGATAATATCTAATTATCATCTCTGGAACGCCTCGGTAAGAATGAGTCTAAGAGAATAGAACCCTTTTAGATATGGTGGTCGATGCTCAGTTGTCATCATTACCTGAATCGTTGCAGGGATATGCCTTAGAAGCGTTTGCATACATACCAAATTTAGTTCCATCCCAAATCAGTTTCAAGACACCCACATAATTACTGGAAGAAAGGCGTAAGCCCGACTTGAACCATATTAAGTTTGGGGTGCTCGGCCTGCGATCTTGGTACGAAACAACAAAGTTGGAATCTCAGACAGAAATGTGAATGTTTATTGGCTACCCCCAAGGGGCAGAGGTGGAATATTCTATAATCGAAAGGAAAGAAGGGCATTAGTGAGTACTCATGCCATTTCTTAGAAAGAGGATTATATGAACAATTTAAACCTAAGAGTAAAGTGGTTCTTGAAAACTTGACTCGATTCGAGTCCCTCCACAAACTCCTATTTTCCCACCCACATTTCTGTTGATGTTCAAGAGGAAAATGTACCAAAATGTCAGAAGGTGAGCAAACACAAACAGCCAAGGACCAAATTCAAACTCGAGAACAAGAACATAATGAAGAGATTGGTAGTACCTAAACCGCAAAACTTGGATCATACATTACATATTTTATTAACCAATGTATGAAGCTGTGTAGTGGGAGGCCGATACGTAAGCACACTTGGTATGCACCTTGTTAGGAAGACTATCAAAAGTCGTTTTGGATAATCTGATGGCGACCTACCACGTACGAAGAGGCATTGGAGGATGTTGATTTGCAAGAGTGGAAAAGGCAATGGACCGTGAGATGAATCTAGGTTTCTAACTTCAGTTTGGTCTCTTATAGAAGCACTAAAGGGGTAAAACCGGAGTGGGTGTAGTGGATCAGAAAGGAGGACAGATGGGAAGGTTGGGGAAACCTTCAAAGCTAGATTAGTGGCAAGAGTTGCACCAAAGAGAATTTATAGATTATGAGTAAACTTTTTGCATTATGCGCTTAAATACATCCGGATTATCTTAGGCACATGTGACGATAAATTACGGTCATGGAAATGGATATGGCATTTTTCTAAATGGAGAGTGGAAGAAGATATCTATATCGACAACCAGAAAGGGTTCATAGCCTTAGGTCAGAACACATGGTTTGCAAGTTGCATGAGTCTGTTGTAGGCTTAAATGAGCATCAGGTCTGTGGTTGTCGGGTTTGATCAAGTTATCAGTACCTGGATTTGAAAAGTCACGATGAACCATGTGTGTATAGAAAATTCAGGAATAGTGGTAGTCTTTTGGTACTTTAAAGTAGATGATATTACATTAGTGGAAATAGTGTGAAAGTGTTATCGGACGTAAGGGTTACGAAAAAGCGGAGTTTGATAGAAGGACTTGGGTGGAAAGTTAACTATATTCTAGGAATCGAACTTTTACGAGGCTAGGAAGAATAAGGTGTTAGCTTTGTCCAGCTCTATTGATCAAATAGTGACGAGGAGTTTGGCATGGAAAATTCCAAAGGGACTTCACCCATAGGACATGAATTCATCTTTCTAAGAGCAATCACAAAAACTCTGAAGAAAGAACTCTGTAATTAAAAAACCATCTTCCGAGGCATTGGTGGCGTCATGTATGTATACTGCCATACCAGGCCGGATATCTGTATGCGTGGAATTGTCAGTGGTGTAATCAGGATCAGGAGTAGAACAACGAGCAGCGGTGAAACATATGCTCAAGTATTTAAAGGAAACGATTATATGTTGGTGTATTCAATGGGAGTCTTAAAACACTTGGTTATCTGGTTCCAGATTTCCAAGGGGATATTGACTCAAGTAAATCAACATCGGGATATGTTTACCTTACCCTAAACGGGGAGCCATTTTATTGAGGAGTGTTAAATGTGATTTCAGAGTACGACTCCACAACTGGAAGCTGACATGGTCAAGGCTCAGTTCCTCAAAGGAAGTCAGATGGTCAAGAAATTCCTTTGGATCTTCATGATACCAAGTGCATCGCCCATTACCCTTACCGTGATAACAGCTGGGCCGTAGTACGCTCCAAAGAACCAAGGTCCTACAAAAAGCGTAAACACATATTAAGAAAGTACCACTGATCCAGTGATTTCACTGGACAAGAGGAGATACAAAGGGTTACTAAAATAGAATCGAGAGAACCTGAGCGCACTTTTTACTGTTCTTCCGAACGTGTGTTCGAAGCATGTAAATTGTATGGGTCTTAAGATGGTCCTAGGCTTACTTTAGGTTTATGGAGTTGGGTTACATTTGTGCCTTCAGAGCAAGACAAGTTGTAATTTCATTTTCTGGATATAATAAATGAAGTTTTTTTGCACATTATATTTACTTGATAAGGTCCAGATTAATTATGTAGTATATGATCATATGGATACGTCCATTGAAGACATGATCACAAAGTTCTCATAATTAATGAATCAATTCACGCTATTAAATAAAGTCAAGACTTTATTTAGATCGCAACATTTATGAAATGATCGCCTTGGTTATTATAAAATATTGGAATGAATTATGGTCATTCCAGAGGATCGAAGAGATTTAATCAAGGATAAATTTCTGTGAAAGGATTTTAAATTCGCGATATTGTATATGTTATTTTAATCCCGAAGATAATATAAATAGATACTGTTACTATGGTTCTTCGAGTTATCAATAAGGAGGCCTATTTAAACGACCAATATCTTGATAGCAATTGGGATTAAGTATTTTGATTATCAAGTATTTATGAAATATACAAATGAATTTATATGAAATATCCTCTTGACATGTTTCTGACTGATATCAAAGTCACCGGCCAGCGTGTAATGGATCCGTTAGAGAAACTGGAGTAAGTCAAGTTATAATAAAATAATTAGTCGATTTACGTAAAAATCATCAATTAATTATTGATATTTTACAAAGGAAAATACATTTAATATGAAAATATTATAATTTGAATTACATCCGGTTTTTAAAGTGGAGTAGCCCTGATAAGACATGTCCCGTATCTTCCCCAGCCAATAAGCTGAGGGATTTACGGATTTATGCCTCTGTGGCTACAATTGTACCGTTAATCAAGAGCCTAATTAATAATGGGCCATAGATCCCTGCTAGCTCTCATTAGATGACGTATTCATTTAACTGATTATTAAGATACAAAATGAGCTCCATTTTATCGAGCCTACAAAGTATAAAGCTCAAGGTAAAGCAAGAGAAAACTTACCGGTGGAGAAGGCTAGAAGAAAATGATAGGCCACAACGGCTTTCCTAGCCTTAAAAAAGAGAAGTTTATTAGCCTCTGTGTTTATGAAACACCTCGAGAGAGAACAAAACCTAAAGGTTTCAGAAAGTGTTTTTCATCTAGTTTCTCATGGATCGTGCGCCACACGCAGATCTGCGTCACGTAGAGAATAGCGGAAGGTCCTGTGGATTCTAGAGAGATTTTACGCACTACTACGAGGGTTAGTAATGGGTGATGAAAATATATCTATCATACATTGTATTTAAGCGTGCGATTCACGGCCAGCATTGATTATCATCAATCCAGATCGATCTAATTGAGTTGTACCCCTATTTTTGGCACAGTAAACTATTTGATTTAATTTTGTTTTCGAAGCAGGGAATACCCGCGAGAGAGCATGGTTGAAATGTTGTTGCCTTTTCTTGTATAACAATAAGGATTTGGGAAGAAAATTGTGAATGATATGAATTGGTGTAGACATGCACGTTTAACGTTCTCTTTCTTTTTAGGGTGTGTAACTAACTAGCGTCCCATTTCCAACAAATATGTTGTTGGGTCTTCCATCGAATCTTCGGATGATGATCATTCATGAATTGATGAACCATCATCATCTTAAAGAAAGGGAAAGCAACTGGATGACGTGAAATAGGACAGTAAATTGTACCTAGGGGGTCCTCTTTTAAAGAAAGGGAAAGCAACTGGATCATTCAACAATGAAGAAGAGAAAACCTCTTTTAATGAAAGTAAGTACAACTCATTATGCAACGCCCCAATTTCCGGGGGTCCCGTTGACTAGCCGTCAACCTGCGAAAGTTTCTATGTTAGGTCATTTCGTACCTAAGTCTTGGTACCGGATATGTAACATTTACTCGTGGACAGCGAGTTACTCACCACCACCTCGATACGTCCCTTCACTAAGACCCATTCATTCATATTTAAGTTAAAATATGATACTAATATACTTAATTACAACCCTTAAGAGACCGATCACGACCCTCTTACCATAATTACATACCCGACTATATTGGCAATAGTCCAAAAGAATTTAATTACAATTCTTTAATACAAAAACATGTGCTAGAACTAGCTTGTTCCCAAGCACTTTTTACAAAAAGACGTATCAAGGAAACATGTTGGCCTTCTTCACAATCACGGTCCTGTCTGAGTGTTGTCCGTTGGTATCGACCCTATACCTATAAGGGTTGTCCCATAAAGGGTGAGCCATGTCCAACAAGGAATACCTCCTACAAGGGCTACTCCCCACCTAAGTGTACATGCAATCTTCACTCAACATTTACAATCATATTCCAACAAGAACATGCCAATTCTATATGGAATCCTACATGCCATGCCATGAGAAATGTGACTCACCATGTGCATGTGCGAGTCCTCCTGCCAACTCCTTCACCTGACGCCTAAACTGTGTGTGAAAAACCGTCATCTGGATGACATCCAATGATTATTTTCAAAACAAAATTTCATTTGTTTATAAACCAAAAGCTTTTTGGATGATACATCACAATGATCATTTTATATTCAAATCCATGCGCATTTATGTGGGTAGCCCAGTTTTTGTGTCCTAAGCGGGCTCCACAAACCGGACACTTTTTCGGCATTTCAACATTAGGGACTACTTGACCATAATTGGTGGGCTTTCATGAGAAAGGATCAGTGTATTGCTATGCTGAGCACATATTTTCTTTACCATTTATTCAACCGTGCGACTACGTGAGCGTTGTCCCATTTCACAAGAGCCCACCCTAATCAAACACCAAACACGGTGTCCCGATTTACCAACATGCACTCCACCCATTTAATGCAATGTCCGTGCATATGCAATGCAAGATGCCATTACATGTTATATCATGTCACTTTACGATGAATGTTATGGACAATTCTACTGTACATGTCTTAATGCATCATGGACAATTATATCTATATGCATATAATTTCCACACATCTTTTCATTCATATCAATATAATATGCAAGCATACATCAATATTCACATTTAACATGTCATTCTATGATCAAGTAATGATACACGAACAAGCAAGCCATGTAATGGCCATTACACACAACAATTCATCACATGTCAACATGTTAGAGCACACACATTGACATCCAAACATGTCACTCTTAGTCAAGTAATGATACACTCAAACAAGTCACACAATGGCCCTCGAAGCAAGCCAAAAATAATCACAAACTAGGCCACGAAAGCAGGCCAAAAACGGGCCACAAACACAAGCGCAAGCGCGGTCGTGAGGCACGCCTAGGCCTAGCCCGCTATCCGCTGGCGGGTGGTTCCCAAGCGAGCAACGCCTCGCCTAGGCGGACCACAAAGTCCTCCTCCGCTGTCCCTGGGTTTGCCTAGGCAAGCATGCCCATGCCTAGGCGGACCCCTACGCCTAGGCGAGCCTTCCCTTTGCCTAGGCATGGCCAACCACATCTTCAGGTGGGTGGGCTTACACCTTCTCTAGGCTAAGAAACATTGTGTGAGACCCGAAATTCAGTTTTCTTGTCCAAAACGGGCCCTGGCGAAAACCCTATTTTCCAGGCCCAAAGATGGAAAGTAAGCCAAGGTTGGAAGAATCCCTTACCTCTAAGCGCGTGATACATGGGTAGGAAGCCTCCTAAACCCGACAACTTCGATTTCTTGAAATCTCCCTTCTTGGATCTTTGACGAAATCCCTTTTTTCAGGCACCCACGCGTAGCCCTCGTCGATGCGATTAACTTTTGTTCTTGGCCCTACGAAAACAGACCAACGGAACTCCGTAGATCGTGGGAGGAAGCCTTGGCTCTCCTCTTTCTCTCTTCTTCTCTCTCACGATCAAAACCAGGAAAATGGGCTATTTTTTCCCTAATCCCTCTTTTGTCCCAACTTAAGCTTAAGTTGAATGTCACATTACGCCATGCCATGTGTCCTCTTTGATGACTTAAACGTCATCCATTTTCAATCCACATTTTTTGATTGATTTTTATCTGAGGCGATTTTATGTCAGAAATATGGAAAAACTCTGACTTACTATACGTGAGGGAATTGAGAAAGAGATTTTTGCGGTAGAAGGAAGCGAAGGTGGCGGGCATTGCGATATAAGCGGTTGAAGAAGCTATGCAGCGGGAGGCACCGCGAGGATTAAAGGGCCTGATGACCGTGAAACCTTGTGGTGAGGTGCTATCAGGAATTAACGACTGACAAAGGCTTTCCAGTTGCAACGGAAGAGTAGTGAAGGAAAAGCGAGCTTGGCGGGACAGAAACTTCAAGTCGGGCAACTATGAATTGATGAAGAAAAGACGTAGAGGTCGCGACATCACTTTGAGGTCGCGGCGAGTCAAACCCGGTGCGATGGACAAAGTTGTGGTGACACCAATGAAGTCGCGACATGGATGGCACAGTGGCGAGACATTGATGTCGCGACATGCGGAAGAGATTGGCGACATCATCCTTTACATCGGATTGTCGCGACATCGATCCGGTCGCGACATCGATGTTTCTGAGCGGTTGCCAGCGACATCGGTCGAGTCGCGACGTTATGGCTAAAAGAAAGAGTGGCGACAACACTTGGTTGTGTGACGTATTGAAGAAAATTGGCGACATCATTAAGCGATCGCCCAACAGCGAGCGTAGGAAAGAAGGTCGACAATAGCGGTCAGTCGCGACATCGATGAACTAGCACCGAGATCAGCGACATCGACTAGTTAATCGCGACATCGATTACAAAGGTGAAATTAGCGACCAGCGATTAAGTCAGCGACATGCATTATAGGCGAGTAGCGACATATCACTCTGATGGTCAGAGACAACAAGAAGCTGATCGCGACGCCGAAGCTAGAAGCGAGTGCGACGTCATTAAGTGGTCGCGACATCAATTGTGAATAACTAAAGGTCGCGGCGTCGACCGGTATCGTGACATCGAGACACAAGTAACAAAATTCGCGACATCATTTAGGTATCGCGACATCGACAACTGTCGGCGACATCTGTTTAATATCGCGACAACAACTCCAGAGATAATGGCGACCGCGTCCGCGACCAAGCTCTGAAAACCTCTGAACATAGCGAAGACAATAGGGTCGCGACAAAGGGATCGATGTCATGACATCCAGCTTAATAGCTGGGCTAATTAAATGAAGTCGAGGTGCATCAGAGTGGGCCCGACTTGAGAACCACATAAATACCGTTTGCTATAGAAGGAGCATGACTCTTGGCGACTCAAAGAAATGCGGGTATTGAAGGCTCTTGTATTTTTAGTTTTCTTTTCTTTTCTTTTCTTTTCTTTTGTTTCGTTATTTTTAGTTTAATATTTTCGAGTAGATTATTCTTTCTTTTGAATTTACGGATACGGACGTTAGTTTTAAAGTTGGTGAATGATTTCAATTTCTTCAAATTAATGCAGATAGTCACAATTCGAACAAATTTTGGAATTCGAACTTCAGTTTCCATTTTGCGATGGTTTACTTGATCGATAAGCCATTGTTTGGTGTAATTCGATGATTTAGGAACCCGACTTAAGTTGATTATACTATTGTTAGAATTTATCTTTTATGAAAGAAATTTATTAGAAGATGCTGAACTTCAGTTTGTAAATCTACTTGCTGGTCTTGTGCATTTTTAGTGAGTGATCCCGATATCGGTGTCTGTCTTACATGAGTTATGCCAGCTACGATTTCCGGGGAGGCCCTCCCGAGTGACCTGAAGGCATTCCTGAGAGTAATGAACAATTTCTGAAAGGTATGCTAACTTGATATTGAAGATCTAATGTGCTCTGTGTGATTAAATAGATAAATCCTCCTTTCACTTGGAGACGAGAATGAGTTGAACGATTTATCAATTTAAACATGCAGAGAGTTCACCTCGATTCGAATAGTGAATTTAATCCCATGTTAGCAGGATCTAATCAAGGAAAGGATGAGGCTATTCTAATGTTGAGGAAAGAGAGAAACCGTTATAGTGTAAACCACAATAATGACTAAATCTAAGGAGCTAAGGTTTATAGTCCATGTTGTGGGTATGAAGTATTGAGAAGAAAATACCTAGAACAAGGCAACCCCGGATTAAAGTAGTTACTCCCAACACTGTCTTGAGAGAAAGCAGTGAAGATTAGATAATGAGCGGTGGGTTGGAGATCAGCTGCACTATCATATTCCTTGGACTAGTTTTAAATGTGGTTCATTAAGCAAACATACAGTGCGATCTGCAGGAATTGATGTTTCATAATAGCTGTATTTTCAATGCTCCCTTTAAAGATAAGCATCGATCTGGAATTTGTAATTTTATCATTTCGATTATTAAATTCATTTGTTATTAATTCAATTCTTTTTAGTTTTTATTATTTTAGGGTTTTCAAAACTGATTCAAATTGTCTATCCTAGTCCAAATAGTATAGAGCTTGAGTAGTCAGGGTAGTTGATTGAAAATTCTTGAGATCTCTGTGGGATCGATATCTGGACTAAAATCCACTTTATTACTTGTTATTGTGCACTTGAGAATCATGGATCAATATTAAAAGAAATGTATCTATTCTTTGAAAACCATTTTACATCCGGTATACTTGCAAGGAAATATAACAAAGCGAAGTTTCATGGCATTATTATGCAGGTTAGATAATAGTCTATGGTAATAATGCCATGAAATTTGAAGTCGATGTTTTGATCTGCTCGCTCACCGCCACATTGGTGGATGACGGCGGTGAACAGAAGTTTTTGAAGCGCGGGTGCGTGATTAGACAATAGTCCTTTGGTAATAGTGTCATGAATTTGCATATGTCTTTTGGTCCATCAACAAGTTTTTGGCGCCGTTGCCGGGGATTAGACAATAGTCCTTTGGTAATAGTGTCATGAATTTGCATATGTCTTTTGGTCCATCAACATCTACCCTTGCCTGGGTCCAATTATGGCCCGAAGCTACTCATTCCGCCTCAGTTCAAGTTCAAATTATATCCTATGAATTTAACCCAAGTCATTTTCTAACTTTCGAGATTTTCGTAAGCAATCTTGTCTCTGGAAGTCTCATTTATACTTCAGAAAAGCATTGAGAATCCGAATTTCTTAGAATTCGACGAAATTCGCATGGGTGACTAGATTTCGCAAGACAAATCCAACGGTGAGTTCCGTTTCGTCATCCGAGATCTAAAAAATTTCCAGGTTTTCGACATGTACTATTATGTGATTTATTATTTTCCATTTTAAGAAAAATTAGATTTTTCTCAAAGGGTTTATTCTCTCATAAAAAATTTAGATCTGAGAATTCCCACACACAACACACACAATCTCATGCATATGCAACAATCATTTAATATCAATGACTAAAACATACCTTCTTCCTTGAACAAGAAGGGATGGTTGGCATGTATGGTGTCTTCGCGTTCCCATGTTGCCTCCTTTATTCCACGGTGCTGCCACAACACCTTCACTAGCCTCACGGTCTTACTTCGCAAACACAGTCGACTATCCACGTGCGCACAGAATTCCTCCTCGAAGGTTCCATACGCATGCTCAGCTCTCCTCAATCCATCACATGTACACTTTCTGATAAGCTTGGTAAGGCTGGCCGTTGTGCAACCGTACCCACCATCTAGAAATTTTCGAAGGGCCCAATATACCTCGGCGTGCTTTCCGCTTGTCGAACGACCACTCTCTCTTATGCATCACCTTCAAGAAGACATGATCACCCACCTCAAATACAAAGATTAAGCCGCCTTACGTCGGTGTAACTCTTTATACCTTTGAGCCATGAGAAGATGCTTCCATATCAATTCCACCTTCTCGGAGGTGTCTTTAATCAACTGGACAGAGTGGTTCTCTCTCCACCTCGTCAACAAACTAGAAGATCGGCATGGCCTCCCATATAATGCCTCATAGGGTGTCATGCAGCCTTAACAACTTGATAACTATTATTGTGGCGAATTCCACGGGTAAATGTTCTTCCCGAGCTACCCTTAAGATCCAGGAGCACATGCAGTATCATGTCCTCTAATGTCTAGTGGTCTTCTCGACTACTTGAGTCGATCTGAGGATGAAAAGTTGTGCTCATCATCAAGCTTGTGTCCCCCGAGCCACGTTCAAACTCTCGAAAAATGGCGTAAGCACAGGATCTCGATCCGATACTATGGACAATGGCACTCCATGTAACCGGACTATCTCCCGTATATACAACCTATAGAATTCCTCCAGTGTGAAGGTCATCCCCATAACTAAAAAAGTGTGTTGAGCTTAGTGGTAGGTTCACTATCACTCACAAGTGTCATGCGCTCCTGACCAATAAGGTGGCGGAGTGAGTCACAAAATCCCATCGTGATGTCTCCCTTCCTCGAGGGCACCTCCAATGGTTGGAGTAATCCTGCTGGTCTCTAGTGCTCAGCCTTTTCTTGCTGACACATGAGACATCGTCGAATGAAGTCTCCTACATGTTTCTTCATCCCACTCCAGTAATACTGGCGACGTAGATCGTGATACATCTTTGTGTCCCTTGGGTACCTGATAAAATGAGAAGCGATACTGGAACTCCCCAGGATCTCCTATCTCGAGATCTTGTGGAGACCACAGCTTTGTCCCCTATCTTAGAAGACTACATCCCGAATGCATGGTCCGGCCTTGTCACTGACACCTAATGCATTACCCGATCACGATGGACAATATCTCTACGTCGTCCCTTATAACTTTCGATCCTCTACCTAGTAGGGAAGGTGTAGCCACTAAACTCCCAATATTACACTGAGCTTGATCACTTTACTACAGTCCAAACTATCCTATAGTCTCAAGCATCTGCTATTCCTGAGAAGTTATACTAGCCAACACTCCCCGTGACTTCCGGCTGAGTGCATCAGCCACCACGTTTGCCTTACCGGGATGGTAATGCAAAGTGAAGTCATAATCCTCCAGATACTCCATCCACATGTGTTACCTCATGTTGAGGTCCCGCCGTGTAAAAATGTACTTCAGACTCTTGTGGTCTGAAAACACCTCGAATTTCTCACCGTATAAATAGTGGCGCTGACCTTTAGAGGCGAAGACAATGGTTGCTAACTCATGTCATGTGTGGGGTAACTGTGTGGTTCTTCAATTGCCGAGCCATAGCCACCACCACTCGGTTGCATCAAAACATCAGTCCATCCTTGGAGCATCATGTTCTTTGTGTACCTTTGTCCTACAGGACCATCGAGGAATAAGAGAGTGATCAAACTCATCTTTAATTCCTGGAATGCCTTATCACACAAGTCATTTCATTCAAACTTGACCTCCTTCCGAGTTAACCTCGTCATAGGTGCAGATAACTGAGAGAAGTCCTCAATAAACCTTTGGTAATACCCAGCCAATACTAAGAAACTACGTATTTCGAAGGCGACTTGATCTCTCGACTCATAAGCGCCTCAACCTTCTCTTGGGTCCTTTGATGCGCGAAACCCGATACCGTGCCCTAAGAATCTCACCTCAATAAGCCAAAACTCACACTTACTGAATTTCTCATACAACTAATGCTCCCTTATGGTCTAGAGAACGACCCTCAAGTGACGCTCGTGATCCTCCTCAGACTTGGAGTAGATCAAGATGTCATCCACGAAAACCACAATGAACCGATCTATGTAGGGCTGGAACACTCTATGCATGAGATCCATGAATGCCGCTGGGGCATTCGTCAATCCGAACAACATCACTGTGAACTCGTAATGCCCATATCGCGTTCTAAACGTCATCTTAGGGATATCTGCCTCCCTAACTCTCAACTGATGGTAGTCGGTGCAGAGATCTATCTTGGAGTAGACCCATGCCCCTCTCAACTGATCAAACAAATCATCAATCCGCAGCAAAGGGTACCTATTCTTAATGTGGCTATTCAGCTGCTAATAATCTATACCGCGGCCGAAGAGGAGATACTTGTCCTCTTCTTGGCAAATGAATCGGAGCGCCCGGTGAAGTGCTCGATACAATGAAACCTTTGTCTAATAATTCCACGCAGTGGACCTTGAGCTCTGTAACTCGCCAAGAGTCATTCTATGCGAAGTCATAAAAATAGGCAATGTAGCAAGTGTAACTCAATAACAAAATCTACATCCCTATACGGAGGTAATCCCGGTAGTTAATCAAAAAAGACATCCTCGTACTCACAAATCACCCGAGGTAGATCCAAATCCCGTCTCGCCTTGTCTTCTAGGGTTAGGCTTGCCAGCCACCCTATCAACTACCCGTGCCACTTAGAGTCGTACATTTCGGGTAAGGCATCATGCTTATCCTGGCGTAACTGTCTGATCTGATCAATGATGACCCGATGTGCGGTCGAAAATAGTCGTCAAGATGACATCAAACTCGACATGTCCGCGTACCGGGTCCTGATGAGTAGAATCCTAAGATCTCTGGCTCACAATTTTGACATATCACGATCAACCCTCACCCTAATTCCCTGGGGGAGAACTCATATGCAACGGATTTTCCAAGGTTTCAACCATAGGCCAAATCTTTCACACACAATGCAACAATGAATGAATGATTATAGAATCAAACAACCTCTTGCCCATGGCGAAAGAGTAGAAATGCCTTGAATGACCGGCCCGATCTACAAGCTCGGTCACGAGGAGGTGTGATGGCGTGGAACCGCCTGGGTCCACTGAAGTCTAGATCCTGTGAGCCACGTCTCGACCTGGAGCCCATGCCACGGCCCATGTGACCCATATGCGAAATAGTAAGTGCTTGTACGATTGCCTTGGGACGTCTGCGTTCCTTGGCCATGGCGGGAGTGGGGAGGAACCGTCGATAATACGTGCAAGTCCCACGATGGCCCAGGATGTAGTGTCCACTCAACTGGGATCTCTGTCTCTGAGAGAAATCTCGTATAAAGTGTCTAGACTGGTGACACTAGAAACACACTCTCTGCTCTGACTGGCTAGGAGCCCTGAAGTGCCTCCCATCTTGGGATGACTGATCTTACCCTTGGCCACGACCAGCGCGGCCATGTCTCGGCCTCAAAGCGAGAGTCCTTTGTTTCTTTCCCATTTAGAAGGAAGAGTTGACTCTCCCTCCTCTTAACACTAGCACCCGCATCCCGGATGCTTTGTGCGTCATCCACTTCCCTTTCTATGGCCATAGCTGTCCTGCCATCGAGTCCATATCTTGTAGGAGGAGTCCCACAATTTTACCCCAGATGGATAATTTCAAACCATCCTCAAATTTCCTCACTTTAATGTTAGTGTACATAATCATCACGTAAGCGTCTTGGTCGGGTGAACATCCATGTATTAGAGCACCATCATTGTTCTTATTTTCAACTCTAGGAACTCCCTAGCTTTGCATGTCGTGCGGATGCACGAGCATTTCCCATGAAGAGCTCACGAATTCTTCCCATGTCGTACCTCGAAGATCCTCGAGGCTTTGACCCGATCCACCATACTTGGGATTCACCCTCTGGCCCCGGAATGCGGTGGCCTTATTCTCATGGCACCGGAGGTGATCTCTATAACCTCCAAAATCACCAGCTTATGGGAACCAATGATGGCTTCATCCGTTCCCCTCCTTCCTTGACGGTTGGAGGATGATGTGCCTTAAACTTTGGAGAATTTTCGGTCCTCCAGCCCACATTGCACTAGCCTATGCAGTGGTGGTAGTATGGCCTTCCTTTGCGCAATGGTAGCGAAGTATGACACTAATAGCCTCCATGAAGGCTTGTTGATCAAAGGCCTGTGGTGGTTGGTTGTTGCCCTGTCCACCGCCTCTACATCCTCTTCCTTGACTTGCCATCTACATAAGTCAAATAGTAAGTTGAGATTCATTTTTCTTGTCTAACTAGTAGTGCATGTGCCAACTACTAATAGACCCAAACATCCTGAACTATCTCGTTCGTTCTTGTCCGAAACCCTAAGGTTGTGTTTTCTAACTCTAGTGTTCCTCTCTGCCTATATACATTTTCTTACCATGCATAAAATTCACACGTCGTACAACACCAAATCATGTAACACAATTAGGCACTTAGGCACAAAACATGAAATGTACACAATGAATGCAATGGTCTAAACCCATGCCCATCGATCATTAGGTAATCACATACCTATGTTCTGATGTACAGACTATGACACCAGAACTCAATGAATCTAATGACCTAGTGATTACTACCTAAATAGTGCTATTTTACACCCTTATTAATACAGGTTCTGAGCACTTTTTGTGTAGTATTCGCCCTAATTAGCCCAATTAACATGTTAAGGACCTAGCAAGGCTACTAATCAAATTTTGTGGCAAGTTTTATTGTTTTTGCGGGCTATTTATACCATAGATAAGAATTCAGCTCAACCATGGAGAATCCAAGTTCGACTCATAGGCTGTAATCAGCGGGAAGAAGAAGCGACCTGGTAAATTGAAGCGGAGCACTTGGCAGTTTCGCGGGTTGCGAATTTGAGCCCACAGAATTTGAATTTCGCAGCCCTGCGACCTTTGTTCCTTTGCTGCTTTGCCTTTTTGACTTTTTGTATTTTCGTTTTCTTGAATTGTCCTTCATGTAATAGTGACTCTTTCATACTTTTTTGTAATTTTGCTTGGCTTTGGGCAATATATAAGTCCCAAGCATCACTATAAAAAGGAGATCTATTTTTTTTTTAATAAAAGTTGGGTGGGAAGCTTTCAGTAGTTCCCTCTTTTTTCTCACTTTCTCACTAGCCAAACACCCTCTGAGGATGACAACTCAGAGGATGAATGGCTAGAACCCTTTCCTCCTTGAAGTGAAAGGCTGCTGGGTACAGGATCCTAAGGCAACTGGAGGTTTTCATGGTTTTCACGTAGGTGTTCATTGTTTTTAATGCTCTTTCTTAAACTCTAGGTTTTAGATCATAAATTACCTTGAATGATCCATATTTGATAATCTTTAGAGGTTCAATGGATGTATTGTTAAATCATGAGATTCGTGGTTATCATCTATTAGTCATTGGAAGGTGAGTCAAGGAGACTTGTTTTTCATTGCCTGAGACCATTAATGCTCAGTGAATACCATTTTCAAAAGGATAGTTATTTTGGGTCAGTTTTTATAGCTAAATGAAGATCCGGTTCGGGAGATGACTATAGGTCATCCTCGATGAGAGAAAAGGGCTTTGAGGACCCCTCGGGTTACTGCCCCAGAACTAAACCCCGGTAACTGATGCTTGAGAATTCTCTTTTACATTTGAACTTATTTTATTTTCAAGTTTTAACCATCACAACCCACTGTTTTTACCAAAAACCCTGAATCCAAACCAAATTCATCATTTTGAACCCCACTGTAAGTCATTTGTGCGAAAAAAACTCATCCTTGTATTTAGGCCCTAGAGCCCTTTCTATCTTTGCGATGGGCATGCTCTGACAATGGAGGAAATAGGTATAAATTTTGTTGATTTCGGATACCCTACTGGCCTCGAATCAAATGGCGCCGTTGTCGGGGATGGTGCCTAAGTGCAAATGACAACATATTGAACACTTGTGATCCTCATCACAAGTTCTGATGAATTTTCTTTTATCATTCTTTTCAGTATTTTATTGTCAATTTTTTTTTTTTTAGTTTCATTTCACTATAAATTTAAAAAAAAAAAAAATTAAAACCTTTTGGTAGGATTGTTTCTTTGTTGTCTGGTGTTGTCCTGTCTTTCACTCAAGGGTGTATGTTTCAGTGGAATAGGAATACAACAGGCAGATTAGTGAGAATCAATATTCCACAGGAACCAGGTTGTGAAGTGGGCTTGAATTGTGATCAAATGGAGCCTCCATAGGGAAAACAGCAGAGCCAGCAGGAAGTGGAGAGGAACCTCAATGCATATAGGTCCATGAGGGATTATAGACACCCTCCATGGGTGAGTGCACCATACCTGCTTGTTCCTCCGGCTGTAGGCCATATGGCAGTACTTACAACCCTAGTTGGGGAAACCACCCAAATTTCTCATGGAAACAAAGACCTCCACAGTATGCACCTCTTGCTCCACATTATGCTTCAACTCCTCAGCCACCACAACCACCATAGTTAACTTCTTTAATTGAGCAAGCAATACTGAACTTGAGCAAATTGGTGGGTAATTTTATAGAGGAGCAGAGAGTGGTGAATGTCCAAGCAAATCAAATTGATACTATGGAGAGCACCTTAAATAAGAAATTAGATGGGTTCCAGAGCGAAATTGATCAAAAATTTGACAATCTGCAATACTCCATTTCAAGGCTCACCAATCAACAGAATGTTCACCAAGAGGAAAAGATTCTAGAGGAAGAGTGCCTGATTGACACCACAGTGGAGGAGCATTGTAAACAATAGAATGAAGCAATCTCCCCATTGTTGACTAAGGAGGGCAGTGGAAGAGCCCCAAAAGCTTATTCTTAAACCACTTCCCACAAAATTGGATCCTAGTGGCCCTTTGCCCGAGCGGACCCAGCACACGTCCTGCCTATACACCACTTGACACGTTCCAACTTTGAAATACCTACTCCTAAGGCCATCCCATTTGCATTACTCGTGCAAAACTTTAGGAAGTTAGTGGCTTCTGTTCAAACCTTCGCCACTACATCATAGACATTGGCAGTTGCTCATATTGCAAGACACACCGGATGACAGATACCGAAACCATCTTGGTTAAGATTTGGAGCACTTGGACCTCAGCAATTACACCAGCTCCACGATTCCATGACCTCGAAGGCTTGAAAAATTGGTTTTTTTTTTTTTTGGGGGGTGGGAGGGGTCGAAGGCAGGTCTCCCCACTTTTGTTTTGATTTTTTTGTTTTGTTATTTTATTTTATTTTATTTTGATTTATTTAGTTTTTCTCTTTAGATTTCCTTTAATTTTAATTTAATCCTTGTTTTTAACTCATTTTTAATTTTCCTGCATCTTTCTCTAATTTTTCATGGCTTATTTTTGCAGGTTTGTGCTTAAATTCTGTAGCAGGGGAGTTCCAGAGCAAAAACCAAAAAATTTCACAAGGGTTGAGAAATTTCGCAGGATTTGTACGGCCTTCGAAATTTCGCAGGCCATTTTCACAGGGAAGAGACAAAATTGGCACTATAGCAGGCAAATAGCATACACTGTAGCATAAAAAATAAAAAACTTTTCTTTATATATATATATATATATATATATATATATAAAATATTTCAAAAAAAAAAATCTTTGTCTCTAAAAAAAAAATTGTTTTCTCAAAAAAAAAATTCAACTGCTTGAAATTTCGCGAGGGCTCACGAAAAATTCACCTAATTTCTACACCCCACTTTTCTTTGTATAACTTTTCATCCGAACTCCGTTTTTGGTAATTTTGGTATTGTTGGAAAGCTTAGAGAGTGTAAAATCTAAATATAGCATGAAAGAATACTTTTGAGATTATGATAATGGCATAATTTTCAAAATTCTCCAATTGGTCCCTTTTAACCTCTCTTTTCTTTCTCTGACTTGATCATTTAAAGCTGATTGAGGTGAATAAGGCCTCTTTGGGAAGCACATTTTTATCTTTTTGATTTCCATTCTTGTAACATAATCATAATTTGCACTGATAATATTTTTGTTTAACACTTTTCCTTTCTTTTGTTTTTTGTTTTAGGTGGTTCCTCCTCTCCGCAACCGGCTGCATTTCTCCAAGGACGTATCACTTCCTCCCTTAAATTTCCATTCCATAACCACATTGAGGACAATGTAGAATTCGGTTGGGGGGAGAGTTAAGGGAGGAAGTGTTGATTTATGTTTTGAGCAAGTCTATTTTGTTAAGTTGAATGACTTGCTAGTTAGTTTGTTTTTTTACAATACAATTCATATTTTTAGTTTCTAGTTCATGCTTTCAGTTTCTCAATTTCAGAAAACTTTTTTTTTGTAATGCCTAGCTTACAGTATGAGAAATTGAAATTTTGTTCCAATGTTGTTGATGTTAGAATGGTGTTATGCTTAGTTGAGTTGATAACCTGTTGAAATTCTTATTGTATCCAACCTTTTTTCTTCCACATTGAACTAACCACACACTGTGCACATTGGATTTCATTTATAGGCTGAAAAACTGTCTTGCCTCCTAAGCCCTGCAAAAGTTCGGCTTGGTATTTTTGACCACCTTTAATAGGTAGGGACCCTCGAATAAAAAGACTAATGAGACTTTAAAAAAAAAAAAAAAAAGAACGAAAAAGAAAAAGAAAAGAAAAAAATTGTGACGTTTTGTCTTGAAACTGAGCACGGTCCGAGGGGTATATGGCGAAAGTCTTTGAGCTCGATGCCTAAACCCGGTTGGGGCCACCGACTTGTGTTCGTTACATGGGTGAATAGCGACTTAACAAGTTGTAGGTGCTGGAGTTTCGAACTCATTATAAGTCTGGGGTGAAACCTGAAGAGTTAGCGGTTGAAAAATCCTTATGACTTGATGCCCTAAGCCTTAATTGGTTGGGAGTCATCGGTGGATCTCCGTTACATGGACACTTGTGAGTTCGATACCCTCAGCATTGTACCCCTACAAAAAAAGAAAAAAGAAAAAAAAAGGGACTTATGGAATAAAAGTGGGTCCTGATCTATTGAGGTTGGTTAGTATACTAAGTTTTTGTGAGAGCTAGTGGGTTGGGGAGAGGATGGTTGGCCAGTTATTTTGAAAACTAATCAGAAGTTAACACTTAGGTTTTTGTGGAAGGTGTAAGGTTGGTTCTCTAGGAGTTGACACTATTTTGATACTTGAATTTGCATAGCGCTTACTCTTCTTGAGACAATTATTGTGTAGGATTTTGATGACTCTTGCTGAAGGTTAGGTCTTATCCCCTCCTTACTTTGAAAAACTTTTTGTTTACGGATTTATATAGTTCATCTTGCTTTTGATTGCTTTCTTCTTCTTTCATTTCTAAGGGACTAGCAATGTGTCGGTTAGGGGGTGTGATTACTACCCAAATAGTGCTATTTTACACCCTTATTAATATAGGTTTTGAGCACTTTTTGTGTAGTATTCACCCTAATTAACCCGATTAATATTAAGGACCTAGCAAGGCTACTAATCAAATTTTTGTGTAGATTTGTTGTTTTGCAGGCTATTTATACCATAGATGAGGATTCAAAACAGCCATGGAGAATCAAGTTCAACTCTTAGCTGCAAATCAAGCGGAAGAAGAACAGCACCTGACCAAAATGACGAGCACCTGGAAATTTAAATTCGCAACCTGTGAAATTGCGTTAATCAAGCCCCTGTGAAATTTGCAATTTCACGGCCCTACGACTCTTGTTCTACTTTTCCTTTTGACTTTTTTTGTTACATTTTTCTTTTTTCTTGAATTGTCCTTCATGTAATAGTGACTCTTTCATACTTTTTTGTAATTTTGCTTGGCTTTGGGCAATATGTAAGTCCCAAGCATCACTGCAACAAGGAGATCGATTTTTTTTTAATAAAAGTTGGGCGGGAAGCTTTCAGCAGTTCCCGCTCTTTTCTCACTTTCACACTAGCCAAACACCCTCTAAGGATGACAAGTCAGAGGATGAGTGGCTAGAACCCTTTCCTCCTTGAAATGAAGGAATTCTTAGTGCAGGATCTCTTAGAATATTGAAGGTTTCATGGACACGTAGGTGTTCATTGTTTTTAATGCTCTTTCTTAAACTCTAGGTTTAGATCCCTTCGATTCACCTTGAATGATCCGTATTTGATAATCTTTTAGGGTTCGATGGATGCTTATTGTTAGATCCACTGAGATTCATTAGTTATCTTCTATAAGTCATTGGAAGGTGAGTCAAGGAGACTTGTTTTTCACTGCCTGAGAACATTAATGCTCAATGAATACCATTTTCAAAAGGATAGTTATTTTGGGTAAGTTTTTATAGCTAAATGAAGATCCGATCCGGGGAAGTATTTATAGGTCATCCTCCCAATCTTTGAGAAAAGGGCGAGGACCCCTCAGTTACCTTTAGAACTCAAACCCGGTAGCCTGATGCTTTAAGGAATTCTCTTTTACATTTTAACTTATTTTATTTTTCAAGTTTAACCATCACAACCTTGTTTTACTTAAAACCACGAATCAAACAAATTCACCATTTTTAACTTACTTGTAAGTCATTTGTGCGAAGAAAACCCATCCTATGTTGACCACAGAGCCTTATCTTCTGATAGCCATCTTTGTGGCGATGGGAGGGAAAATAGGTATAAATTTTGTTGATTCCAGATACCCTACTGGCCTCGAATCACCTAGACCCATATCCATAAAGCCCTAGGTATTTGTATGCATGCTCACGATACCAGCTGATACAATTTCCGGGGTCCCATTGACTAGCCGTTAACTTACGAAAGTTTCTACCTTAGGTCATTTTGCACCTAAGTCTTGGTACCAGACCGATACCATTTACTTGTGGACACCGAGTTACTCAACACCACCTCGATACATCCCTTCACTAGGAACCATTCATTCATATTTAAGTTAAAATATGAGACTAATATACTTAATTACAGCCCGTAAGAGTCCGGTCACAACCCTCTTACCATAATTACATATCATTATCTGGTAATAGTCCAAAATAATTTAATTACAATTCTTTCATACAAAAACATGTGCTAGAACTAGCTTGTTTCAAAGCACTTTTTACAAGAAGACGTATCAAGGCCACATGTCGGTGTTCTTCACAATCACGGTCCTGTCTGAGCACCGTCCACCGGTATCGACCCTGTACCTTTAAGGGTTGTCCCATAAAGGTTGAGCCACACCTAGCAAGGAATACCTCCTACAAGGCCTACTCCCCACCTAAGTGCACATGCAATGTTCACTCAAAATTTACAATCACATTCCAACAAGAACATGCCAATTCTATATGGAATCCTACATGCCATGCCATGAAATGAGATGCGACTCACCATATGCACGTGTACTGAGTCCTCCTTGACTCCCTTACGGCGCCTTAGCTATGTGTGGCAGATCGTCTGGATGACGTAATTATCATTTTCAAAATAAAGTTCATTTTGTTTATAAACCCAAGCTTTTGGATGATACATCCCACAATGATCATTTATGTGAAATCCATGAGCCTTTATGTGGGTAGCGGATTTTTTGTGTCACACCGCGGACTCCACAAACCCAGACACTTTTATGGCCTTTCATCGTTGGGGACTACGTCTCGCCATAATTGGCGGGCTTTTCAGTCGAGGGAGGATCTATTCCTTCTTGCTAATAGCAAGCACATATTTTATTTACCATTTTATTCAACCGTGCGACCTTGTTAGACGTTATCCCATTTACCGAGCCCACCCAGTAAAACACCAAACATAGTATCGATTTTACCAACCATGCACTCATACCCATTTAATGCGATGTCCCCGTGCATATGCAATGCAAGATGCCATTGCATGTTATATCATGTCACATGCACGATGAATGCTACATGGACAATTCTACTCATGCATGTCACCAATGCATCATGGACAATTATATCTATATGCATATAATTTCCACACATTTTTCATTCATGTCAAAATATTATGCAAGCATATATCAACATTCACATTTAACATGCCATTCTATGATCAAGTAATGACACACGCATAAGCAAGCCATGTAATGGCCATTGCATACAACAATTCATCACATGTCAACATGTTGAAACGCATTGTATCCCAAACATATCACTCTTAGTCAACAACTTACACTCAAACAAGTCACACAATGGCCCCGGCAAGCCATAAGCGATCCTGGCAGAGACTGACCGACCCAAAACAAGCCACAAACACAAGCCTTAAGCAGTCGCAGGCACGCCTAGGTGTAGCCCACCTCGCTGGCGGGTGGTTCACCTAATGAGCAACACCTGCTTTGGGTGGACTTGGAGAGATCCTCCTCCTCGTCATGGGTTCGCCTAGGCAGAGCGCCTTGCAACTTAGGCGGACCCTAAACTAAGCGAGCCTTTCCTTCGCTTAGGCATAGCAGCCATCTTCCGTGGGAGGACTTACACCTTCGCTGGGCGGCGGGATTCGCCTAGGTGAGCTGATGTCTTGAACTTAGAAAATCTAGTTTTTCTTCTCCAAATAGGCCCTTAACTGAAAAACCTTATTTTCTTGGCCTAAAGATGGAAAGTAAGCTAAGGTAGGAAGAATCCCTTACCTCTAGGTGCTTTATACACAGGTAGGAAGCCTCCTAAACCCGACAACTTCGATTTCTCGAAATCTCCCCTTCTTGGATCTTCGGCGAAATCCCTCTTTTCAGGCACCCACGTGTACCCCTCGTCGATGCGATGAACTTTCGTTCTTGACCCGATGAAAACCGACCAACGGAACTCTGTAGATAGTGGGAGAAAGCCTTAGCTCTTCTCTTTCTCTCTTCTCCTCTCTCACGGTCAAAACCAGGAAAATGGGCTCTTTTTTCCCTAATCCCTCTTTTGTCTCAACTTAATCTTAAGTTGGATGTGCGGCCCACGTCATGCCACGTGTCCACCCTTGCCCGTGTTCAATTATGGCCCGAAGCTACTCATTCGGCCTCAGTTCAAGTTCAAATTATATCCCATGAACTTAACTCAAGTCATTTTCTCACGACTTCGAGATTTAGTAAGCAATCTAGGTCATAAAGTCACTCGACACCCATCACCCCGAAAAACGTGAGAATCTAAATTTATTGGAATTCGACGAAATTCATTTAGGTGACTAGATTTCGCGAGACAAATCTAAGGGTGAGTTCCGTTTCATCATCAGAGATACAAAATTTCAGTTTTTCGACTGTACTATTATGGCAATTTACGTTTGCCATTTTCGAGAAAAAATTAGTTTTTCTCGGGTTTGTTCGCGTGCCAGCTACGCGGTTCATACTCTTTTCCTCGGTTGATGGTCTTTTGAAACTATGCTTGGCTTTTGAGGAGAGTATTAAAAAAATTATTAAGGAAAATTATTTTTTTATCTTTGATTTTTCATTGGGAAAATATTGAAGAAAATCAGTTATATTTAAAACTAGTTAAAAACGTATACATATTTAAATTGGTTGCTCTTTAGTGAAAATGAATTTTAAATAGTAAATAAAAACAAATTAATTTTTTTATAAATCTATTCTTTTATTTTTCTTCTCCTTTTCCTTTTATCCCTATTTTCTTTTATCTGCATTTTCCTCAAAATTTAGGCAATAAACATAGCCTAAAAATTTTAATTTTCTTAAAATATAGCAAATTTAAAAGAGCCATTTAAATTTAAAAGACAAGGTAACTCAAGAATATTTGAAATTTTCTCTGGTAGTTTTTCACTCTTTCCTCACTGTTAAATTTTGTTCTACTAGCATTCACTTATTTCTCATGACTTGCAGCTTTCTTTCTGCTTTATCATCCTGGTACATTTGAGTTGAATGTGGCTCTCACCTTCAATATGGTCTTCAAATGCATAGGAGAAAGATGACATTCTCCATTTGGGTTTGCCATAAGAGAGAGTGATTCAAAGTTTGAACGGAATGATTCAGAGCTTGACAGAATGCTTTTTGAGATTTTGGCATGAAAGTAGTTATTATTGAAGTTGATGATGCCTTTTTCAACCGGAACTAGGCTAGAGCGTGCTGGATTTGTTGGGCCGGTCCGTTGGATCTGGGCGTTGGACTCCTCTGCAAAAACAAGAAACAAAGAGGTTCGGCGGGGAGGCTGCTTGGATTGCTCCGATGCCTAAGTCGATTCTTTCTGTGGAAGAGAATATCAGCTAGCAAGTAGTATTGGTGCATGATGCATGCCTTTCAGGTGAGGGTGACTGGTATTTATAGTATATATTTTTCCCAATTGGATGGTGATAAGATTCTCTCTTATTGGATGAAGGATTTTCTTTCCTTATCATTGTCAGATTAATAAGGGATAATTAGAAAGCAGTTATTGAGAATTATCCTACTTCCCTTATTTGTGAGATTTGGTTTGATTTACAGGATAAGCAGTTATTGGAATTATCCTACTTCCCTTATTGGTGAGATTTGGTTTGATTTATAGGATGCGAACTTTGGGCGTCGCGTTACGGGCCTAGGGGAGGATGGTGGGCTCATTTTGAACTGTGCTGCAAAGCTTCCCGGGCGTTTCTTGGGCAACATAAATCTTCTTTAGTGCTTCTTGGGCTTGGGAGTGGGCACATTGCATATTTTTAACCCGATCGAAGTGATGATGAATCAGTCTTTGTGCATGAAAGATTTTAAGTGGAGATTGTACCATTGGCATGATACCATGGTTTGCAAGGCATTGTTATAGACTTTATTGACTCTTATTATACATACTACTTTATAACCTAACAACTGAACAAACTATTAAAACCAACTTTGAACAATATGCAACTATATACCCTATTGATTCACTCATGATAACATCAAGTTCAGTGATATAAAAAAAAAATGATTAAGTTAGGGTTATTTTTAAATCTTTAATTTCCTCCAATATTTAAAAAATAAATGGATAAACCCAATTTTAAAAACCAAATCAAAATTCATTTGTTAATCCTGAACAATTTCCAGATTATATATAGCAAGTAGTTTGATCAGGGTGCATGAACGAAGTTGTCATTGTTTCATTTAACTAATTGTATAATATTCACACTCCCAGTTTTTTGCTTTGAAGATGATCTACAGAGGCCAGGTTAATCATGCAAATTAGTCATACCAGCCAGACTTAAATCTAACTAACGGGACTTGTATATTTAAATTATAGACTCAAATGCAATTTACTGACCTAATTAATAAAATATTTAAAAAAAATAAGAATAAAACTTTAAAACGGATAAAATAGAAAATGTGAGGCGGTTGCGACCATTTATTTTTAGGTTAATCTCATACTATGATCTCACATTTTCTATATAATTTACCATTAATCGAAGGTAAAACTTACACTAATTTCCTTTTCAAAAAAAAAAAAAAAAGTTATACTATAGTCACCTTTTTTTTTTCATGCTTCTATTATTATTTAGAATTGTATTTTAGAAGAAAAAATATATATTTTTTTTCTGAGAAAAAAAAAAGAAGAAAATATTTATAAAAATAGATTTTTGTTGGGTGAAAGAAAAAAATGAAAGATTTGTTTTTGTAAACGGGGGATCATTTAATTTATTTTAATAAAATAATCCTATAGAAATCTCAAAAGACTAAGGTGGTGTTTGTTATTTTAATTTAACGTTGAATAGAATTTTTTTTGAGCTTAATGCTAAATAGTACTTAATAACATTAAGTATTAAGTTGTTTGTTTTTTAACATTGAGTAGCGAATAAGGATGACAATAGGACAAATTATTTCAGGTTCTCGCCCTGCTTCGCTCTTAATGAGACGGGTTTGATTTAATTATAATCGGGTTTTTAGAAGGTATTGTTACTCTCGCCCAACCCCGATTATATTTTAAAAATAATTTATTATTATTTTATTTTATACTTTAATATAAATAATAATAATAATTAGAATGTTTTTAATAAATAATTTATAAAAATTCATAATATTTTTATTTTTATGAAATATATTAATTTTAATATAATAAAAATAAAAAGCAAATATAAAAAAATAAAAAATAAAAAATAAAAAATAAAAACAAAAATCAAATGTAAATGGGATAGGTTTGGGAATTTTCTCATCCTGTCCCGCCCCGTTTAATTTTTTAAATGTAACAAGTTTGGGAATTGAAAAAAATAAACGAGCCGGGTTGGGATGGGGCCGCCTCGTCGACTTTACCGTTATTGCTCCCCTAGTAATGTATTGCTGACTCTTCTTCTTGTTGAGCAATGACAGTTTTTAACACATTTTTAGTCACGAAAATGACTTTTCTGAATAGAAAAGCCAAATATTTTCACACATGTCGAGAACTTTTTTTAAAAAATTTCAACAATAAGTCGTGAAAATTTTAAAAAACAAACAACTTAATACTGAAAACTGAATAGCTTCAACATTAAGTCAAAAAATAAACACCACCCAACTAGTTTTCAATTATGTTATAAAATTGAATAATGCATTTTCAACTCCACCACTGTAAGACACGAGAAATTCCAATTTATGGAAAAATGGGAAAATCGTAATTTCGGTTACAAAATTGTAATTTCGGTTAAAAATCTGAAATTTATTCTCTAGATCTCGGATGACCAGCGGTTACTGCGTTGGAATCGTCTCGCAAAAATCTAGCTAGTACGTGAAATTTCGTAAAATTAGAAGACATTCAGATTTACACGTTTCGAGGCATCGCGGTTCGGTGCGTAACGATTATCGATGCGACAGAAACTTTCGCATATAACGTGTGCACTCATGTGTCATAAAAGTGGCGTGATAGAGAAATGATGATGAAAATGGGCGGCGAGATAAGTAGAATGTCAAAAGCGGGAAATGAAGGATATAATGGTCGTTTGGAAGTTGTTAAGTCACTATAGGACAAAAATATCTGATATTTGTCTCCTTCATTAAACCAAAAGCAAGAAAACGTGAAGGAAGAAGCGTGACTTACTGAAGGTCGACAATGGTGGTTTTAGAGAAGTCTCGACTTCTCTCTAGATTTATAGCGATCCGGCCAGTCGCGGTCTTGGGACAAGAAAAGAAGCGCTCTGTGAGGAGGGAGCTGCAGTGGACAGGATTTGAGTTTTGACAAACTCACAAGAAGGTTAGAGTTTCTCCTACTTGGGTTTTATTTCGTTTTAAGTACTTTCACAGTGTTTGAGTAGAATAGTAGTGAGGTGGACCGTTTGATCAGTCCCGAGCCTTGGGGCCGGGTGTCTGAATTTTAAGGCAGTAACGGTAGTGATTGCCATGGCTGATTTGGGGTGTCAAATTGTGCTTTTGCATAATAAATCATGTATTGATTGAAATTAGGCCGGAAATGGCCGGGAAATACGGGTTCACAAGGTGAACCGATGAATTGTGATTTTTCGGGAATAGTAACCGAGGGTTTCACTATTCCCGAAACAGTGTTCTCAAAAATATATTTTTGTGAAAATATGTGTTCGGTTGAGTAATTCAAATCGAATTGCTCGTGTTTGATCATTAGCCCACGTGAGCTAATTTTGATGTGATGAAATTAGAAATTACATAATATGATTGTATGATTTAAATTATGTGAATATATGCATGGTGATATATTTGCATGTGTTATATGAGTTATTGAAATGGCATCACAATGCATTTCATATGCACTGGGTAACCTAGAAGTTAGGTGTGAGGTGCATGACATAGTTTGTAAACGGACATGGTTGCGAAAGGAATTTCACGGGATGATATTACGGAGGGTGGGTTGGGAGATGGGCGACGGATCATTTTGGATGAGGACCATGGCTGTTTCGGAAAGCTCACCAACCAATTCGCCTAGGAGGGTAGTCCTATATTTTTTTACCGAATATTTTGGTAGTATATTTTCAAGAACAAATAGGTTTTGTTTTGAAAATGATTATTTTCTCATACATGGCTTAGGCAAGTGGCCGTATTACTCATGTGATTGGATATATTGGATATATTGGATATATTTCACTGTTTGGGACAGGTATATGCGGGTATTGTATTTGGGTAGAGCTCCCAGTACAAAGAAGGAGACTGCCCGATTTTAAATGAAAAATATGGTCACCCAGCATTCACGAGTATTCGCGGGTTGACGGGTAGTCAACGGACCTGAGTTTAGAGATTGTCCTGGCAATGATATCGAGCTAAGGTAAGCGATTACCTTGGGAGCTGGTGGAGTGTAGTTATAAGTTTGAATCTGATACAAGCTTCAGCTAGTATCGAGCTGGGTATCTGAATACCTAGGGAGCTCGGGTTTGGGTATCCATCACCACTAGGTGTGGATCGATGTTAAGTGTAGGTATGAGATTACCTAGGAAATCACGGGACAAAACTAGGACACTACATGCATGTGTTTTAGGTGATTGTTTGATAAATGATGTGTATTCATGTGAATGTTTGATGAATGGTGTGTATACCATGTTGTATGTGTTATGATTGTTTGTGTTCTTATTAATTGGCACATAGAAAAACAAGTGAGTGTTCGAAAATTTGAGGAGTTTTACGGTTTGTGTATTTAGACAATAAATTTTAAGCATGTGTAAGAGTTTTTATATAATATGGGGGGATTTTACGTAGCGTAGTGTGGGATTCTTATATAGTATGGGGATTCTCATATGATCCACGCCGATTCAAACTCACTCGGACATAGTTCGGAACTCATTCGGACATAGTTCCAGGCTTCGCTCCGGACATGATTCCGACTCACTTTCGGACATGGTTTTAAACTCAGGAATAAAGATTCTTCATAGGAATTCTTATATAACTTAGGGGATTCTTATATAGTATGGGGGATTCTAATATAGTATGGGGGATTCTAACATAGTATGGGGGATTATTATGTAGCGTGGGTGATTCTTAAATAAGTTATGGGGGATTCTTATATAACATGGGTGATTCTTAAATAACATGGGGGATTCTTATATAACATTGGGGATTCTTATATGTTATGGGGGATTCCCATAAGTTATGGGGGATTCCCATATAATATGGGGGATTCCCATGTAATATGGGTGTTTCATTTCTTGGAAATAATGAAATCATGGAAATAATGGAAATAATGGAAATAAATTGAAAAAAAAAACATTTTTTATTAAATTAAATTAGAATAAAATAAAATCAAATAAAATGAAACAAAATTTTCGAAAAATAAAATTTTCAAAAATGAAAATTTTGAAAAAAAAAATGTGTGTTTTAAATGTATAATTGATTGCCCTGCATTACCTATAAATGCAAGGACAATGTGTATACACTGATTTACGTGTATGAATAGTGTCTCGGGGCTGTGTTTGAGTGTGAGATACTTCATTGATTGAACTACCATATTAATTGTGTGTAGATAACTAGTAAAGGGCGAGGCGTAGGGAATTACGGAAGTGCTGATGGGCACCACCGACATTGACAGCCACGTGTTGATCGCCAGTCTTTCTTGTGGGTTTGTAGGTGTTGGCCATTTGCTATGGCACAGGCTAGCATAGCAGGTAGTCAAGGAGGTCCTAGTAACCTCTAGAGGTTTAGAGCGCATCATCCTCCGACATTCACAAGGGGAGGAGACCCGATGGTGGCAGACCATTGGTTTATGCAGATCGAGAACGTACTGGAGGCTATGGAGATCACCTCCCGAATCCCCGAGCCCGGGATCGGGTTAGGTTTGCATTCCGGCTAGAGGCGGGCCGGGTATGGTGGAGATGGGTTAAGACTTCTAGAGACTTAGAGGTTATCACATGGGCAGAGTTTCAGGAGTTGTTCATGGGTAAGTACTTTCCAGAGACTGCGAGGCATGCCAAGGCTCAGGAGTTCCTAGAGCTGAAGGAAGGATGTATTTGTGATGGATATATGAGCTAGGTTCTGGAAGTAGCCCGATTTGATGATGATTACGTGGCCGCAGACTGACCCAGGTTCAGGAGATTCGAGAATGGTGAGAAGTTGTCCGTCGGGCCGAGTTGTGGGACAGCTACGGGATATGGACTCATGGTTGGGGCTGTACGACCATAGAGATAGTTAGGCTTAGAGGTTGAGACCTCGGAGGAGCCCATTTTATGTGAGTTCTCCCAGGGATTAGGCGAGAATAGGGATGATATGTCGGAGTTGCGAGTTGGAGATCGGGAACTCTACTCACGGTGGACTGGATCATGGACATGTTGAGTTCGATGTCATCTGAGGATGGATTGGCGACAACTACGGGGTTGTTATCGATTGTGAGCGTTGGAGTTACCGCCTATCTGCTGGGACCCGGTACTCGTGTGGTGTTTGAGGGGGCCCAGGCATGATATTTTGCCCAGACGATGCTCTGAGTCCAAGTGTTAAGGACTTGAGTTAAGCGGGTAGGCTCGTAGGCCTTACCACTGAGGACGGAAGACGGACTTAGATGCCTCAGTGGTGTGCAGTATGTGGATGTTTTCGGATGAGCTACTGGACTACCTCCACGAAGTGTAGTAGACTTGATATCGAGTTACCTAATTTACTTCACCCATCTCTATGACTCCATATAGGATGGCACCAGTTGAGTTGTAGGAATTTCGAGTCCGGTCCCTGAGAATTATTGAATGAGGGTTCATAAAATGAGCACTTCACCATGGGGCGCTCGGTTCTATTTCTGCGGAGAAGGACAAGACCTTCGGTATGCATTGATTCTGAAGCGGTTGAACAGTTCACGATCAGAATCGGTACCCATTACCGGATTGTGATTTGTTTGATGCGGTTGAGAGGAGGCGCGAGTTTACTCAGATAGACAACCGCACTAGTTACCATCGGTGAGGGTTGGAATCTGAATATCCTAAGACGGCGTTGGGAGCCGCGTTATGGGCACTTTGAGTTCTGAGGATGCCCTTTGGTTGACAGATACCAGCGGCGTCACCAGATCTCATGCATAGGATATTCGATCTATTTAGATCAGTTTGTCGTAGTCTTCGTGGATGACATCTTGATATACTCCCAGTCAGAGTGGGAGCATGAGTATCACTTGAGGATCGTATTACAGTTGTTGAGAGACCATTAGCTGTACACCAAGTTCAGTAAGTGTGAGTTTTGACTAGGGTGAGATTTTGGGACAGTGGTGTCGGCATCGGGAGTGTCGGTCGACCAGAGAAGGTCGAGCGGTGATGAGTTGGGAGAAGTAGAAGTCGGTCTTGAATCGTGGTTTCTTGGGATTAATTTGGGTATTACAGGGGGAGATCGTGAGGATTTCTCGAATAGCGACACCTATGATAGGTTGACCGGAAGGAGGTCAAGTTTGATTGGGATGGCCGTGCGAGGCATTCCGAGTTGAAGAGACATGGCTCCATCTTGATAGTCTGGCGGGGCGAGGGGTATACAGTGGTGTGATACTCGAGAGGTCGGATTGGGATGTGTTTTGATGCGTCCGGGAGGGTAGTAACATGATTCTTGTCGATTGAAGAATCACGGCGGAATTACCACACCACGACATGGGTTAGCGGTAGTAGTCTTCACCTTAGAATTTGGCGCCACTATTTCTGTTTGAGAGTTCGGTGTACCTCGGACCATAAAGTCACGAAGTATATTTTCACACAGCGGGACCTCAATATGAGCAGATGGATGGGACCTAGAGGATTATGACTTCACCTTGCATTACCATCCGGTAAGGCAAATGTGGTGGCTTGTTCGGTCGAAAGTCATGAGAGCGTTGGCTAGTATAGCTTCTCGGGAGTAGGCGGATGCTCGGGCGTGGGGCGGTTTGGGCTGATGCAGCGGCGGGCTCGGGTACCTTGGGGAGTTTAATGGCTGCGTATACGATGGCGGAGTGATTGAATTAGTGGCGAGAAGCGAGAGATGAGTGTCCATCGGGGGACCGAGTACGGTCAGTGCGGGTGACGGCTGGGCTGGATTCACACGAGATGGTAGTCTTGATATAGGGAGATGGGTAGTGATTTTGATTGACTGATTTGAGAGAGGAGATTCTCGGGGGAGTTTCCTTTATGCTCGATTTACCGTGCATCTAGGTGGCACGAAGATGTACCAGGATCTTCGTCACCAGTACTATTGGAGTGGGATGAAGAGACACGTAAAGTGACTTTGTTAAGCGATGTCTCGCGTGTCGACGAGGTTAAGGTGAGCACCGAAGCCAACAGGCTACTTCAGCCATTGGAGGTGGTGGTGGAAGTGAGGCTGCGATCGCGATGAACTTGACCCGCGCCACGCGGACCTGTGGCATGGCGGCAGTATGGGTGATAGTGGGCCAGGCTCATGAAGTCGGCATTTTCTAGCACGTGCGGATGACCTTACATGTGGAGGGTGCGGTTATACATTTGAGGGCGTCTGGCTACATGAGTACCGGTATCCATAGTGTCGGAGGATAGGGGCCCAGGTTTGCGGCACCTTTGGAAGAGGATTTCAAAAAGCTATGGGCACGCGGTATTATCGTGCGGCGTTCACCCTCGGACGGATGGTGATCACGGGGGACTATCTGGTGTTAGAGGACATGCTGAGAGCATGCGTCCTGGATCATAAGGGTGGCGGGAGCATTTGCCCTTAGTGGAATTAGCCTACAACAGGTTACCGGGCGGTATATAGTGGCTTGCCGTATGAGGCGTGTGGGAGGCCATGTAGATCGCGCGTTATGGCCGGGCTAGAGGTGGGAAGGCTCATCGCGGTCTGATGCGGTCGAACACCTCCGAGAAGGTAGGAAGCGATACGGCGGCGTCTTCTCAAGGCTCGGGCGCGAGGAGAAGAGCTATGTGGATGTGCGACGCCGACCATACGGTTTGAGTTGGAGATCACGTCTTCTTGAAGGTGATGCCTAAGAGGGGAGTGGTCGGGTTCGACAGCGGGGAAGCTATCGGTAGGTTTTATTGGACGCTAGAGATTACTTTTCGAGAGGATAGGCACCGTAAGCGTACCGGTTGGCATTGCAACATGCGGTGTCCACGGTATTTCGCGACTCCATGCTCCGGAAGTATACTCGAGATCCAGCTCATGTGGTGGATTGAGGGACGGATAGAGTGACGGATGGACCTTCGAGGAGGGACCGGTGTGCGTGTTGATAGCCGTGATCGGGTTTTTCAGCATGAACCGTGAGGCTAGTAGGGTCCTATGGAGGCACTATGGGTGGAGGAGTCCACGTGGAATGTGAGGAGACACGATGCGGGCCACTTATCCCTTCTTGTTTAGAGATGAAGGTGCGTGGTTTAATCGTTTAAGATTTAAATATTTGTTACATGCATGGTAGAGTGCCGTTATATGCATGTAGTGATGTAGTAATCTGAATTTCGGGATGAAATTCCTTTTGACCAGAAATTCGATTATGGAAAGAACAAAATCGTAATTTAAGTTCTGAAATTGTAATTTCGGTTAAAAATCCAAAATTTATTCTCTACATCTCGGATGACAAAACGGATTGCACCGTTGGAATCGTCTCGTGAAATCTAGTTAGTACGTAAAAATTTTAAAATTAGAACCGATAAGAATTTACCGTTTTAGAGGCATGTCGTGGTTGGTCTTGAGTAAGCAGGTGTTGATCGACAGTCACATATAACATGCTCATGTGTCATAAGTGGCATGAGTAGAAATGATGAAAATGGAAGGCGTGATGAGGCCAAATGTCAAATGGGAAATAAGGGATATAATGGTCATTTTGGAAGTTGTTAAGTCACTATAGGACAAAATGCTTACGGTATTTGTCTCCTTCACATTAAACCAAAGCAAGAAAACGTGAAGGGGCTTGGCTTACGGTCGACAATGGTGGTTTTAGAGAAGGTCTCGAGGCTTCTCTCTAGATTTACAAGCGATCAGGCCGTCGGCGGATCTTCGGGACGAAGGATAAGCGCTCTCACGTGAGAGGGCTCGCAGCGTGGACACGGTTTTGTGAGTTTTGACCTGGAAACTCCGAGGGTAAGGGGTTTCTCCCTACTTGGGTTTTATTCAGCTTTAAGTACTTCGCGAGATGTTTGAGTAGAATGAGGCCGTGAGTGGCCGTTTGATCGGTCCCAGGCAGGACGGGTGTAAATTTTGAAACCCAGTAGCGGCGGTGGTGCCACGGCTGGTTTGGGGTGTCAAATTGTGCTTTTGCATAATAAATCATGTATTGATTGAAATTAGGCCGGAAATGGCCGGGAAATACGGGTTCACAAGGTGAACCGATGAATTGTAATTTTTCGGGAATAGTAACCGAGGGTTTCACTATTCCCGAAACAGTGTTCTCAAAAATATATTTTTGTGAAAATATGTGTGTTCGATTTGGTAATTCAAATCGAATTGCTCGTGTTTGATCATTAGCCCACGTGAGAGCTAATTTTGATGATGAAATTAGAAATTACATAATATGATTGTGTGATTTAAATTATGTGAATATATGCATGGTGATATATTTGCATGTGTTATATGAGTTATTGAAATGACATCACAATGCATTTCATATGCACTGGGTAACCTAGAAGTTAGGTGTGAGTGCATGACATGGTTTTTTAAACGGACATGGTTGCGAAAGGAATTTCACAGGATGATATTCCGGAGAATTGGGTTGGGAGATGGGCAATGGATCATTAGGATGAGGACCATGGTATTTCGGAAGAAGCTCACCCGACCAATTAAGCCTCGGAGGGTGATCCTATATATTTTTACCCGAATATTTTGGTATTATATTTTCAGAACAAATAGGTTTTTTGTTTTGAAAATGATTATTTTCCTCATACATGGCTTGAGCGGGAGTGTGAAGTCGGTGAGGACTCGAGACATAAGGGGATAGCATGTAGACATTCAAGTAGGATCACGAATTTGCTTGAATGTTATGTTTATTCTGAGCATTGCCTTGCACTTAGGTGGAGAGTAGCCCACTTAGAGGCGATTCCACTGATTAGTGCCACGGTAAAGGTGATCGGAATCAACAAATTTATATCTAAGTTCCTCTACTTGCCCGTAGTCAAGCTACTCTGATATAGAGGTCTGGTCGAATTTCTGGGGATGGGTTTTCATCGCATGAATGACTTCACGTCAGTGTTGAAAATGGTGAGGCTTTTAGTTTGGATTTTTTGGATTTTGTTTGTTTCAAAACAGTGGGAGTTGTTTAACTGCTGATCAATTGTAAAAAATCTGAAAGTGGAGTGTGAAAAGGTAACTTTAAGATTTAGGTCACTAACTTGATAACATAGGGCAAACAAAGTGTCCACGGGTTTATCCTCGCATTAGAGCAAACAACCTATAGTCAAGCCATAACCGGATCTTTGTTTAACTAGCAAACCTAACCCTAGAATCACTCCTATTTGAGTCAACAGATAACACCATCTACACTCCTTTTTGATTTGAAACCCTAACATTCAACATCATTTCAATGGCTCAGTAAAAGGCCATCTAGATAACAGTGCATCCCAGCAATAAGTATGCATTGCATCCTAAAGCATGGTAAGTATTGGCCAAGGTAATGACATTAGATGATATTCAACCCTAGTTTAAGAAGATGGGGGCCATAAATACAGTACCTGTAGCATTTAATACATGAGGACAACACAATTTGCCACACAGCCAAGCTAGCTACCTTCCTCTTCAAAGCTAAGAAGAGGAAGCAGCGAAGCATCTCTTGAGTTGTCATCCTCGAGAGGTTGTTTGTTAACTGAAAATGAGAGAAGAGGAGAGGAAGAAAAAACAAACCCTAAGTGAAGCTGCGGGAGATATTTACATAAAATGAAAAATGTGCCAAAAGATTGCTTCAAGATTGCTTAGGGTTACAATTTGGGGGGGGGGGGTTGGGGTTTATATAGAATGCCACGATGTATGAAAATCTGAGAAAGCCCTGCAATTTGGGTACAATCTGCAAAGGGACAAAGGTATACACCAAAATGAGGGTCGGTTTGCGTAATTACAGAAGTATGTGGGGCGGGAAATTTAGCTAGAATACAATTTCTCTAGGTGCGAATTTCGCTAGCTAGGGTGTTAGCTAGGTGCCGAAATTACGAGAGATCTGGCAATCAGAGAATTTCGCTAGGCACTGGCAATTTCGCTAGCTTAGCGAAATTTTTAAGAGATAGCGAAAGTGTGTAATTTCGCTAGGAACAGTGCATAGCGAAATTTTGAAGCCTAGCGAAATTTCTCAATTTCGCTAGGATTGCGAAATTTTCGCTATGATTGCGAAATTTTCGCAATCAGCGAAAAGACATGATCTTAGCAATTTCTGAAATTCTTGCTCTTCCTTTGCATTGCCTCACTTACTCCTCTTTGCATCCATTTTCATCACTTTGCCTTCATTCCTTCATTGAATCTTGGTATGTTTGAAGGGGCGATAAATGGGTTCAATCTTCATGGTTAAGCATATATCTCGATATTGAACACTCTCGAGAGTGAAGCACCATGAAAACAACCAAAAATAACCTCTAGCGGCATAAGTGATACTAAGAAGACTGAACACTTTGGTGGCATTATTGACATGATTAGTCGCGCAAGCACTCAAAACCTATCGATATAGGGCTCAAATGGCACTTTTATGGTGCTAATCACCCCAATGACCTCAACGTTGCTAGTCCATAGCGATGCAAAATAATAAGGAGCATGCATGCAGTGATTTGCTGAGTTTATGATTGAAGGTGTATAAACAAATAAACATTACCCTTTAAAGCGAAAAATTGACACCAAGTTTGAAAACCGACATGAAAAGAGCCAAAACCATACAAGAACAAATTTTTTAGGTCAATATTGGTTCCATGATTCTCAACTTATATTTCCACCAAGTCTAATGGTTCTTTATGTAACCAGATCGATTCAATAAATTGCAAAATTGTTTCCTCCCCCCAACCTAGCTACTGGCATGGCCTTAAGCTGTTGAACAACCTAGATAGGGATAGTTACACTCTCCTTTCTTTATTCAACTGCATTGTAAGGGTGCAATGCTTAAAATCCTGACTTCACGAATCCGTGTAGCGGGTCCACCCGATGACTCGACGATTAAAGGTTTAGGGCATCAAGCCAAAAGGATCACTGACCACAAACTCTACAGGCTTCACCCCGGACTCCGAATGACTTCGAAAATCAAGCACCTACAAATCGTTAAACTCTACCTATCCACCCACGTAGCGAACACTAAATCGATGATTCCCAACCAATTAAGGCTTAGGGCATCGGGCTTCAAAGGCTTTCGCCATATACCCCTCGGACCGTGCTTGGGTTTCAAGGCAAAGTGTCACGACTTTATTTTTCTTTTTCTTCTTTTCTTTTTCTTTTTGCTTTTTCTTTTCTTTTTGCTTTTTCTTTTCTTTTCCTTTTGGAAGACTACATTGTGGGTAACCTGCAAACCTATCCCTAGGTTACTTGACATACTGGGCCGGCTATGCAAAGTGAAAGGAGGTATACAAATTTACAACCTATTGAAACAATGGGTGTGCGAGTGTGAGATTAACCCAGGGAGAAATGTTCAGGATTGAGCATCTTTGGAACTGGCCCGACCAAAATTATATCAAACATGGAATTTGTTCTAACATGGGTGTGAAACGGGGTTTCAATTTTCCATTTAAAGAAGCGATTCAATTGGCCAATTAAAGCAATTCAATTGTTCAGTGAAGACAAAAGCGATTACATAAGGTGAGGTACAAAAGAAATTGATAAATACACCAAAGAGGTGTTGAAAAACTAAATAATAATATCATATATATATATAATATATATATATATATCATATATATATATATATATATATAATAATATATATCTTTATTATGTTTTAGATGTAAAGTAGGAATGAGCTGTACATTGCATAACCAAGGAAATAGGCTTGTGCAAAGAGATATCCTTTGCCTACTATTAGGCACAATGCATGGATCTTGCACAAGGTATTGGCCAGTTGATGGTGATAACTATACAAATCATAAAAAACCAAACCACCTCATTCATTGGTGGTGTATCGTCGATGGTCTGAAATTCTGCGGTGTTCTTTTCGATATCGAAGGCTGTGAGCGGTGGGCGCTTAAATGTCGAGGTTCGGAGTGCTCCCAGGCCCGAACCGACGAACCAACCACTATGGCATGCAATGTAGGCAGGCTGCTTGTGTCTTTGATATGTTGAGGAGAGGCTTGTCTGATGGCCACTAATTTCCTAATGTTTTGCATCCTGGCATTGATAGGAGGGTGGCCTTGGTGGTGGGTGCTTGAGAAGTGGTGTCTGCGGGTGTGAATTGTGTTGTTGGCAGGGTATACACTGGAGATGGCAGTGGGCTATTAGTGGCTTGGGTAATGGGCTTTTGGGGCTCTTCCCTTGCTTCTTTTCCATTACTTTCCTCACTCAATAAGGGAAGAATTTCTTCTTCTTTTTTACATGGCCCATATTCTACACATAATTGTGGGGCACCCTGTAGTTCCTCAGGAGGATCTTCTGCTAGTTCTTCTTTCAATTCCTCCTGAAGCTGCAATTGAGCTTGTTCACCCACAATAATTATCAGTGAAACCTTCTTCTCCCAGTTTCTCCTCCTTTGATAAACAAACTGATTGGTGAGCTTTGAGATGGATTCCTGCAGGATGTCCAATTTTTGATCAATTTCGCTTTGGAACCCATCTAATTCCTTGTTCAGGGAGCTCTCCACTGTCTCAATTTCCCTATTAGCCTGAACATTCACTGCCCTATTATCCTCTATGAAATTGTCCACTTGTTTGCCTCAGGTCGGGATGGCTTGTTCAACAGGGGATAAGGGTGGTGGTTTCTTGAGAAGTGGGGGCATAATATGGATGTTCAGGATGTGCATATTGTGGAGGTCTTGGTTCCCATGAGGAATTTGTGTGATTCCCCCAACTATGGTTGTAAGTACTACCATATGGTGAACTCCATCTGTGGTTTTCTATAGTCCCTCGTGGACATGTAAGCTCTGGGTTACCTCATAAGGTACTCTTTGTATTGCTCTCCCTAAGTGCTCCATTTGGTTCAATTCAAGTTCTTGAGGAGATTGACTTATTAGCACACCTTCTAGGTTTCTAATCCCTTGGGAATGGATTCTGCGACAAAACGAGGGTACACAAAAACAACACGAAACGATCCTGCGGCTTGCTGACTTTTTATTTTTATATGAAATGAAAAAGCTAGCATTAAAAGATAAAGAAATTCACAAGACTTGTGATGAAGATCACAAGTGTTCCACATCTCGTCAAATGCACTAAGGCACCATCCCCGGCAACGGCGCCAATTGATTCGTGCCACAGTAGGGTGAGCGGAATCAACAAAATTTATATCCTAAGTTCCTCCTACTGCCATAGTAAAGCTCTTGTTATAGCGGTCTAGTCGAACACGAGATTAGGTTTAATCTTATGAATAAACAGCGGTGTTGAAAATGATGGAGCTTGGATTTGGATTTTGTTTGTTTTCAAAGACGGTGGGAGTTGTTTGACTGGCGATCAATTGTAAGCGAAAGTGGAGTGTGAAGGTAACTTTGAAGATTTAGGTCACTAACTTGATAACATAGGAGGCGAGCAAGTGTCCTCGAGGTTTTATCCTGCATTATGACAATAAGCAACCTATAGTCAAGCCATAATCGGATCTTTGTTTAACTAGCAGAAGCCTAACCTGAAATCACTCCTATTTGAGTCAACCACGAGGTAACAGCCACATCTACAGCTCCTTTTTGAGTTGAAACTGGCAACAACATCATTTCAATGGCTCGTAAAGGCCATCTAAAGAACAACAGTGCATCTAGCAATGATATACTTTGTATCCTAAAACATCGTAGTATTAGCCAAGAGTAATGACATTAAATGATATTCAACCTAGTTTGAGAAGATGGGGCCTGTAAATACATTGCTGTGGCATTTGGCACATGAGGACAACAAGCGCCCACAGCCAAGCTAGCTACCTTCCTCTTCAAGCTGGAAGCAGCGAGCATCTCTTGATTTGTCATCCTCTGAGGGTTGTTTGAGTAGCCTAGAAAATGAGAGAGAAAGAGGAGAGAGAAGAGAGAAAAACAAACCCTAAGTGAAGGCTGGAAGTCTTTACATAAAATGAAAAATGTGCTTAAAAAGATTGCTTCAAGATTGTAGGGTTACAATTTGAGGGGGAGACATATAGGCCATGATATGAAAATACAAGAAAGCCTAACATTTTGGCTAATACAAGGGACAAGGAGGTAATACACCAAAATGAGGTCGGTTTGCATTAATTACAAAAGTATGACAGGGCAGGAAATTTCGCTAGGAAATACAATTTCGCTAGGTAGCGAAAATTTCGCTAGTTAGCGAAAATTTCGCTAGGTAGCGAAATTGCACAGAGATAGCGAAATCAGAGAATTTCGCTAGGCAGCGGCGGTACGTAGCTGCTTTGAGGCTAAGCTAACAGCGAAATTTTTGAGATAAGCGGTGTGTAATTTAAGCTAGGAGCGATTGCATAGCGAATTTTGAAGCCCTAACAAATTTCTCAATTTTAAGCTAGGATTGCGAAATTTTTAGCTATGATTGCCAAATTTTTCGCGATCACGTGAGGTATTTTATGATCCCACTGGCAAGCCTACAGGTATTTGCTCTTCTTTGCATTGCCCTCTTTGCTCTCTCTTTGCATCCATTTTTCATCACTTTGCCTTCATTCCTTCATTGAATCTTTGTATGTTTGAAGGCTGATAAAATGGGTTCGATCTTCATGATTTAGCATATATCCTGATATTGAACTCTAGAATGCGTGAAACACATAAAACAACCAAAAATAACCTCTGATGGCATAAGTGATATAAGTTGAAGACTGAGAACACTTTAATTGGCATTTGTGGTATGATTAAGTCATAAAGCCTCAAAACCTATCACGATATAGAGACTCAAAATAGCACTTTTGGGTACTAATCATCCACTACGGCGTTAGCTCACCACTGATAGGAATATTATTTTACAGGTACAGAAGGGCGTGCGAGGGGACCGGCTCGTCCTGAGTTGAGAGGATTAGAAGAAAATAGGGTTGTGGCTTTGGTTGATGATATATACATGTATTGAAATGTCTAATTTTAATATGTATCGTATAAGTGAAAATATTGTAACTCTTGTAACTATTGGTATATAGTTGGATTCCTAGTTAGTATGTATTATGATCATAGTTTGTGGGCCCCAGTGTGGTATTACTCATGTGATTGGATATATTGGATATATTGGATATATTGCCTTTGTTGAGACGGGTATATGCAGTATTGTATTTGGGTAGAGCTCCCGTACAAAGGCTACGATTTTATATAATGTGGGTGACCCAACATTCCACGAGTATCTGCATGAGTTGACGAATCCGCGGACCCCGGGTTGGGTGTCAAACATTATCAGAGCTAAAATTATGGTGTGCGGGCTCGGTGGGTGTAGTTATAAGTTTAGTCGATGCAAGCTGCGGCAGTATCGAGCTTAGGTATCCGAATGCTAGGGAGCTCGGGTTTGGGTATCCATCACCTACTAGGTGTGGATCGTATTAGATGTGGGTATGAGATTACCTAGGAAATCCATGGACCAAAATGGACACTATGCATGTGTTTTAGGTGATTGTTTGATAAATGATGTGTATTCATGAATAGTTCGGATAAGTGTGTATACCATGTTGTATGTGTTATGATTGTTTGTGTTCTTATTAATTAGCACATAGAAAACAGTGATATTCAGAAAATTTAAGGAGTTTTACGATTTGTGGCGGAACAAGAAAATAAATTTTAAGTATATTATGGGGGGATTTTTATATATAATATGGGGATTTTTAAGTAGCGTAGTGTGGGGAGTTCTTACCTCATAAGTAGCCGGGGATTCTCCGCCCATGGTAGTCACCGCGGGTCAGACTCCACTCGGACAATGGGTTCGACTCACTTTCGGACATGGTTAAGAACTCCACTCGGGTTCATGGTGGGCTCACTTTCCGGACATGGTTTAGACTCACAGAGATGAATTCTTCTGTGAATTCTTGTACAGCAGGGATTCTTATATAGTATGGGGATTAATATAGTATGGGGATCCCAACATAGTATGGGGGTTATTACTGTAGCATGGGTGATTCTTAAATAAGTTATGGATTCTTATATATAACATGGGTGATTCTTAATATGGGATTCTTATATAGCATGGGGGATTAGCATATGTTATGGGGGATTCGTAAGTTATGGGGACCGTGTAATATGGGTGTTTTCATTTCTTTGAAATAATGGAAATGTCATGATAATGGAAATAATGGAAATAAGGTGAAAAAAAAAAACATTTTTTTATTAAATTAAATTAGAATAAAATAAAATAAAATAAAATGAGACAAAATTTTCGAAAAATAAAATTTTCAAAAATGAAAATTTTGAAAAAAAAAAAATGTGTGTTTTAAATGTATAATTGGTGCCTGCATTCTTGTGTAAATGCAAGGAATGATGTGTATCTGCGATTTCGTGTATGAATAGTGTCTGAGTGTGTTTGGCGTGAATGCTGCATTAGTTGAACTACCATGTTAATTGTAGATGACTAGTAGAGGACGAGGGGCGTGGGAGTCCCGCGGAAGTGCTTGGTCAAGCACCCTGGAGCATTTGACCCGGTGGTATTTGACTAGTAGGTACTTATTTTTTAAAAATAACTTAAAAATAAATTACGTATCATAATTATTTTATTATTTTATAATTTTTATTAAAATATTATACACAAGAAATTAGTATTAATATAATAATTTTTAGTTATTTTTAAAAATAAATACCATAGTAAATCATCCTCATCTTTTTAATACATCTTTATTACACTGTTAAATTCATATATTATTTATAAAAAATAAAATCTTATCTAAATTTCCAAAAAATAAAATTTTAAATAAATATTATTATAGTATCTAATCCAATTTTATTTATTTTATTTTAAAGAACTCTACCGTTTAGTTTATTCAATATTTGTATAATATTATAAAAAAATTCCAAAAAAAATTAAAATATTAATATGAAATAATTTATTTTAAAGTTATTTTTAAAACAAAAATACTATGAGAAAAATATCATCCTCCTTACAAATATTAAATTTATAATATTTATAAGAAAATTAAATTTTTATCTCAATTTTGAGAAAATTAATTTTTAAATAAAAATAATTATCATATCACAACTAAAAGAATTACAAAATCAATCTTTTTAATTTTATCTAATTTTTTAAATAAAAATTAAATGATTAAGTTAGAAGGGTAGATGATGATGGATATTGCGGGGAATTAGTTTGAACATTTTAAGAGTAAGGATAAATACCAAAAAAATATAAAGAGGCGAGGCGCTAAGAATGCATTATTCTAGAAAATTTAATAGTTCTAAGTTATTATAAAAATGCAGCATACTTAAAGAAGAAGAATATATATATATATATATATATATATATATATATATATATATATATATATATATATATATATATATATATATATATATATATATATATATATATATATATATATATATATTTTTAAATAGATAAATTTATTGATTCATGTATCCCGTTAAAAATGCTAAAAACTTTAAAGGATGACGCAGCATCCGTGTTAATAGCAATAATGATGGGAATAAAAGCCTACACATTTGATAATAAAAAATTCTTATAATACATAAGATTACATATTTGACTAATGAAAATCGAGGTGATATGATGATTATGTAGGATCTAGCTTTTTAATGGAATTTGAGCTATGAGCCGAATCCACGACCAACCGTCAATGACACAAATACTGCGAAGAATATAACCTTCTGCGCGTATATGACGACAAAAATAGGAAAAACAAAAGGTAAAGTAAGGCAAACTATATCGGTGTGGATGAAACTATTTTATTAGAAAAACCCAGGATCACGGAAAAAACGATGAAGGAAGTGGTTTAGGCCAGATTAACAAAAAAAAAAATAATCATCCATCCACATATGTAAGGGAAATACTCAGTAGATAAGTTATGAGGAGATATTCATTTATAGACAAAAGATGCACTGTATCTGTACAATTACAAACATGGAAACAACTATACAAGGAAAATAAATTGCTACAATTGTGGAGAATCACTGATATCTTGGTCATAATCAGAGGAATCAGATTGTCCTCTAATATCCCCCTCAAATTGCATGGTGAAGAGGAAAAACGCTTTGCTTAGCTGATCAATAAAAATTGCAATTAATCACAGCACCACAAACCATGACCCGTAGGTGTGGCGGATAATAAATTAATAACCTTGTAGACATGAGTCCCTGAACAAAATGATAATCAATATTAATATGTTTTAGGCGGGTTGTTGACTAAGTTGGAAGCAATGAACTGGCATATTGTTGTCGCATAAGAGTCTCGGAGGAGAGGGAGGGTGATATGGGTTCTTGAAGAAGGAAGCAAGTGTCCATGATTGTTCACAAAGAATGTGAGGCAAAGCACAAGATTTTGGCCTCAACACTAGAGTGTGCAAACTGCAGTTTGCTTTTTAGAGCACCATGAAATTAAGTTGTGGCCAAGATAAACATAAAATCCAGTTATGGAACGCCGAGTGATAGGACAACCGACCTAATCAACATCAAAATAGTTGAGTAAAGTATCAGAGGAATCTCGTGAGAGTTGGAGGCCATAATGGTAGGTTCCTTTCGACATAAAGATAAATACGCTTCAAGGCTCTAAATGATCAACTGGGAGTACATATACTGGATATGGTCAATATCAGAGATAAATCCGGCCTGCAAGAAATAAATATTGTAATGTCTAACTAGAGGAATAAAACTATGTATATCCGGAGACATCTTGGAACGAGGTAGGGAATTTTCCTATTTTGAATATTTCTATTCAAAGGTCATTTAATGGCTTAGGTTTTCGGTGCCGTGAGGAGGCTGTGAATTCTCTGGCCCAAAATCTAGACCTATGAGGAATTTTTAGGAATTTTCTGATTGTTTTTGACAAATTCCACAGGATTTTCGTGGTTGTTCAAGTGTCCCGGACAGTTGATATTCGTTTAAATCCCGGACTGTCTTCTGGTTTTGTTAAGTTTTTCGCATCAATGATTTCAGCTTATGAATAACCAAAATGGTTCATGGCCGTAAAGGAATCGAGAGGTGCCTTGTTTATGTGGGTCCGAGATTTGGGTCATTTTGTGTGTTATTGTTGGAAAAAATAAATAATATGTTGTTTGTGTAAAAACTATGTTAATATGTGTCATGATGTATTAATACGAAAATTGTGATGAATGGAAATTTATATGTAGGAAATATAATTATTCAATTTATAAATGTTGCGAGCATGACATAGCATGAAATGACATGATTGCATTCATATGCACCCGCCACATCGCGGGCCGAGCTCCGTGGGTGTACGGTAATCGTTATTACTGCCTCGTGAATGTGGTAAGCTCAAAATGGGACCACGCTCAAAATCAAACACCACGATGGTATAAATCAATAATAAATATAAATCATGTGTGTTCGGGGCATAACAAGACGGGGTAGATCCCTAGTGGTGAAAGACCCAAATTTATATGCGCTATAGATTGATGATCACCGACGTGAAAGCCCGTCAAAATGTCAAGACGGAGTCGACCGTAGATGTGACCCGAAATAGACGTGGCCCATGAATAAACACACGGGATCGATAAATTAAAAATGAATATCGAGGTTGTTCAATGGGTTAAGCCATTAGGTGAAACACCAATGATTGGCTACACTCGCCTTCGTGATGTGTGAGGGAGTCTGGGCCGTAACTCCTGTCAGGCATGAGGAGTCTCATTTCACATACACTTTAACATTCCATATAGATCGCATTATTTATATGAAATATGATTTGATGTTTTATGTAATGCATTGCATGTGCATTTAGCGGGGAGTAGCCCTTAGGAGAAGCTTATTAGACATTGCTCACTCACATGGGACCCCCTTTAGGCAGCTGTGTGCATAGGAGACGTGACTACGAGCCGTGATATGGTTAAGCCTAATGTGCGCCTTGATATTACTCTGAGTAACATTTTTATAAAATATTTTGTATAAAAGAATTGTAACTAAATTTTTCGGGACTCATTATTCAAAGAATGGTATGTAATTATGGTAAGATGGCCAAGTATCGAACTTTTAGTGTGGACTGTAATTAAGCCGTTTATTTTCATAATTTAGGATTTAAATGGAATGAACGGGTTCGCAGAGGGATGTATATATTTGGGATATGTGAGACAGATGGACCTTATAAACAACACCACTTATGCCGAGACCCTAGATGGGTTATGATTATTTTGTTATACAGGTCAGATGTCGGGTGTAGCCCTCGAACAAAGAAGACTCGTCGATTTTTGTGAAAATATGGATCTCGATAAACGGAGCAACAAGGTGGTATCTGGTCACCGAAATCCACAGAATTCAAGTGGTCGGGACGGTTGTCAACATGACCCCGTGGATTTTCGGTGTCATAGCTGCATCGAGCTTCTAGGTGTGACGACACTAGGGAGCTCGAATGTGGGTATCCATAAGTAATTTCGAAATAAGCATAGCTGGTAACAAAATTTAGGCCGAATACTCTAGGTCTAGATCATATCATTGCGGTGTCAGGTAGTTTTCAGGCTTAACATAGCTGCGGTCATATGTGTGGTGATTTGTGTTAATAATATACATGCTGGATTGTATATGGAACACTAGGGTTAGAAAAAATAACCTTAGGGGTTCGAAAAACAAAATGAACATGATAGTTCGGAATCGTGTGTATTAGTGTTTGACATTATGCACCACTAAGGAAAAAGGGATGAACGATGTAGCTCATGATGTAAAAGTCTATTAATGGTTGGCATGTTCACTACTAGTTAGACTGAGATAGAAATTTGAGAACTCTATTGCTATCTGACATGTGTAGATGGTCGGATGTATAAGAAGACTGGAATGCGGGCTGAGACAACCTGCCACCATCTGGGCTGGGATCAAGATACCTCCATGCAGGTCGCTGTCACGCGACCCTGCCCTTATGCAGCGTGTGGTTGTCGCTTACCATCGCATAAGCCGGGTGCAATTGGGAACCAAGGGTTAAGTAACTCAAAGGTCTAAGGCGTACATCATCCGACATACGGGAGGAGGACTCACGGTCAAGATAACCTCGCCATCGGGAAGAGGAGTAGATGACACACTGAGCATCCGAGATATGGGTGATAATACTAAGATATGAGAATCAATCTTCTTCTAATTCGAAGGAAAAGGAAGACTTCTATTCCATGTGTGATTTCATGAATAGGCAAGGATATCGTGTACAAGGCTCAGCTCAGACTTCTGAACAGACGGGCAAATGACATGATACCATTGCCATTAGCCTGGACATATGAAGCAGGATTGCCCTCAGAGGCAGGGATCCCGGAGTTATGGGAAACCACAACCCTAATTGTCAGTGGGACTTACGTAGACGCAACTTGTTCCTCCTTACTCCAACATAGGCTAGGGGAACCAATATCGGTCCCAAGGTGCTGCACAATCACCTACTTCTTCACATAATATCTTACATGGGCCAAGGCATTGCCTGGTCATACAGATTTGTGCCTAAGATTGTGTGGACGCAGAAGCATGTCTACGCTATGGTACCGCAGACTGAGCTTGTAGATTAGTCCGAGACATGTGGTATCGCTTTCAAATTCACACTTCTCGAGCAAGAGGTTGGCGAAATTCGGGGTGCATCATATTCATGTTTACTGGCCGCATTCGTGTGAATGCTTTGTGCTTAAAGGTAGAAACCTCGAAAAGTCAAGTATGTGAACTCCCAGGGGATTGTGTGGTGAGAATTACTAAATATGTTGGGATTGTGAATTAGAGATTTCAGGGATTCTACTCATGGTGGACCTTTAGGTAAAGGACACACGATTTTGATGTCATTCGCATAGATCGTCAGATGGCCCATAAAGTCGCCTTTTGATCAGGATCGTAGGTGGGTTCATCAGCTTTACACACAAGACGGTATTGTGCTATGTTTTAGGGGGATAAGCATGATGCTTTACCCCAGACCGTGCACAACTCCAGGTGGAGTGGACAATTGATGGGTTGGTTAGCAAGCCTTACCTTAGAGGACGAGGTGAGACATGATTTGAGTCTACCTCGAGTGGTTTGCAAGTATGAGGATGTCTTTCCGGATGAGATACTGGGATTACCTCCGCATAGGGATGTAGACTTTGTTATTGAGTTACACCTTGATGCATTGCCCCATTCTATGACTCTCATGGGATGGCACGATCGAGTTATAAGACACCAAGGTCCAGTACAATTGTTGGCAAGAGTTTTATTATATTGAGCACTTCACCATGGGGCGCTCCGGTTCTGTTTGTTAAGAAGAAGTACAAGACTCTTTGACTGTGCATTGACTATCGGCAGTTGAACAAGGTTACGATCAAGAATCGGTATCCATTACTGAGAATTGATGATTTGTTTGATCAGCTGAAAGGGGCGCGAGTCTACTCAAGACGGGCATGCTGAGTTAGTTGAAATTCAAGCCAAATATCTAGATCTCAATTGAGACAGTATGAGCATTTCAAGTTCCACAGTGGTACCCTTGAGTTAGTAATTCTAACAGCATTCATGAATCCCCTCATGCACCAAAGGTAACTTCAACCTTGAATCAATTTGTATGGTCTTTTGTTTAAGCGTGTCTTGATCTACTCCCTCAGGAAGAGCATAGGATCAATTGAGAATTCATTCCCGAAGCTTTTGAGAGACCATTAGCTATACGCCAAGTTCAGTAAGTGCGAGTTTTGGCTTACAGAGGTGAGATTCTTAGGACATGTCGTGTCGGCTTCAAGTGTGTCAGTAGACCCTGAGAAGGTAGAGGGTGTTATGAGTTGGGAGAGGCTGAAGTCAGTCTTCGAGATGCCTTGATGTCTTGGGATTAACGAGGTATTCTGAGGAGTTTGTTGATTTCCTAGCTAGCAGCACCTATGACTAGATTGACCCGGAAGAGGGTCAAGTTTGAGTGGGATGACCTATGTGAAGGCATTCGAGAGTTAAAGGAGGCTTGCTTGACTCCTGTGCATTAGTCCCTTGACGAGAGCGAAGAGTCTGCGGTGTCATGATGATGCCTCTTAGGGCCAGTGGGATTGTGTCTTGATATAGTTTGAGAGGGTTGTAGCTTAGGGTTCTAGACAGCTAAAGAATCATGAGTAGAATTACCCTACACATGACTTGGAGTTGGCGGCCATTGTCTTTGCCTTAAATATTTAGCGCCACTATTTATATGGTGAGCAATTCGAAGTGTTTTTTAGACCACAAAAGTCTGAAGTATATTTTCACACAACGGGACCTCAACATGAGAGCCGCCTTGATTGGATGGAGTATCAGATTATGACTTCACTTTGCATTATCATCCTGGTAAGGCAAATGTAGTGGCTGATGCACTCAGTCGGAAGTCACGGGAGTACTGGCTAGTGTAGTTCCCGAGAGTGGTTGATCCTCGAGACTGTGGGATAGTTTAGATTGCATTATAGTGATCAGGCTCAGGGAGCGTTAGGGAGTTTGGTGGCTACGCCATCCCTACTGAGCAGAGTGATTGAAACACAAGGGCAGGACACAGAGATATCGTTCATCAAGGACCAGGTACAATCAGGTATGGGTGACGAAGGCTGGGCCATCCACACAGATGGTAGTCTTGAATAGGGAACAGGTTGTGGTTTCCCAGCTGATCGATTTTGAGAGAGGAGATCCTCAGGGAGTTCCATTGCTCTCAATTTGCTGTGCATCCAAGCGGCACGAAGATGTACCGTGATCTTCGTCGCCAGTATAACTGGAGCGGAATGAAGCGACACGTTGGAGATTTTGTTCGACGGTGTCTCACATGTCAGCAAGTAAAGGCTGAGCACCAGAAACTAGCAGGGCTACTCCAACCTTTGGAGGTAGCAGGGTGGAAGTGGGAGCATATCACGATGGACTTTGTGACCCACTTTCCATGGACACTGCGGAGGCATGATGCGGTGTGGGTGATTATGGACCGGCTCACTAAATTGACCACGTTTTACGATTGAATGACCTTCACATTGGAGGAATTCTGTCAGTTGTATAGTTGAGAGATTGTCTGACTACATGGAGTACCAGTGTCCATAATATAGGACAGGGATCCCAAGTTTACGACACACTTTTGGAAGAGTTTCCAAAAGGCCATGGGGACACAGTTGACGATGAGCACTATGTTTCATCCGCAGACAGATGGTCGGTTAGAGAGGACCATACAGATTTTAGAGGATATGCTGTGAGCATCGTCTTTGGATCTTAAGAAATTGGCCGGGAGAACACCCTTAGTGGAGTTCGCCTACAACAACATTTATCAGGCAAGTATACAGATGGCACCCTATGAGGCTTTATATGGGAGGCCATGTCAATCCCCGTTTTGTTGAGCGAGGAGGTGGAGAGTTCCATCAGCTAATTAAAGGATCGACTAGAGACAACGGTAGGTGCCCAAAAACCTCTTTACAAACACAGGATTTAAGCGAGATAAGGATTGTTCATATATATCTGACGATGTTTGATTACTTTTTCTAATATTTCATTTTATTGGGTTTTTATAGAAATCTTGGAAAATCTTGAAGATGGAGCAACAGGAGGCACGGAGAAGAGTGGTGTGAAATCAGCCCAGCGTCGTGGCCCCAGCGTCGCGACATCCACAATAAACCTTATCCTCTTGGAGGCTATAAAAGGAATGGGAGAATCCAATTTTGGGGTTGGAAATTTGTTTACAAAGCTAGGGTTTGAGCTGGAGCTTAGACGAGGAAAGACTTGAGTCCCAGTCAGCAAGAGACTTGAAGAACACAGGAGATGTCGTTTCCTCGATCATTGAAGTTTTCTCTATTCTCATTACCATGTCTTGCTTTTCATTTGTATTAGAATAGAACATAATGAGGTTCTAATTTCGTGGTTTAGGGTGTTGGTAGAGATTTGGACATGAATACTATGTTAGAATTGTTAGCTTTTATAATTCCGTTACTCGATATATATTTGTTTTATTAACTCATATGGATGAAATCATATTAATTTTATCAATCTTAATATGTGAGTGTTTCTTTTAATGATCTAGAGTGAATGAAGAATTAGACATAGTTTGGAGTTAACTAATAAACTTGGTAATTTAGGATTATCGATAATTAGGAGGCTTAGGAGTTCTTTGCACCTATGCCTTTAATACTTAGGAGTTGAGCCAAAGGAGCAAGAAACCTAGTGATAAAGGGAGGTTAAATGACCTTGAAAGGCTTTAATTACATTAGATAAGAGCCGCCCAGCAGAAGCACTATATTAGATAATGGAATGGAATCGCGACATCATAGTGGGACAGTCCAACAACACCGACACCACAACCTTTTGCATCTTTGATCACTTTTACATTTGAAGTGCACAAGATACATTAGTAGTAATTAAATCTAGTTTTGCTTCACGTAGCCACCGTGCTAGTTTGAATAGTGAATAAGTATTATAATTTTGGTACTCAGCATACTATAAGTAAGGTTTTCCTTGTGGATTGATATCCTTACCTTGAGTACACTATATTATGACCAGTATTACACTTGATTAGGCAATTGCACTCTTTGTGCATATCCACAAAAACACAATCACGTAGCGCCTATCAGAGTTTTGGTTGCCCTTTGCCGGGGAAACGCCTATTTATTCTTAGTGTTTATCTTGTGTAATCTTTAAGTACTTTTTTAGTACTTCAGACATTTTTATTTAATTTTTGATGCTTTATTTTTTTCTTTGTTTTATGAAAAACTTGTAGATACGCTAGGTTGTGTGATGGGAACACATTGAAATCTTGCTTCCTTTGGATCTTGAAATCGAAGAACTTTGAAAGAATTATGAGGGAGACAAATAAGAATCATTAGAAGTAGACGACTACCTATGGGGCCAGGTGGAGGAAAATAGAGACGATGATGTTGGTTCGACTAGAGGAGGTAGTATACATCCTGATGCAACAAATATGGATAATTTGTTACCACCTATCAAGGATTATGGTCTCTCGTCTACAGTTACTCCACCTATGATTAGGAGACTAGCAATACAAGCAAACAACTTCACGCTCAAGTCCATCCTCCAGTTACTACAAGGAATTCAGTTCCACGGGCTCGCACATGAGGACCCGAATGCTCATATATTGAATTTTTTGGAGGTGTGTGATATAGTGAAGTATAATGGGGTGAGTGATGATGCTATTCGGCTTAGATTGTTCCCATTCTCATTGAAGGATAAAGCCAAGCAACAGCTTATTTTAGAACCGCCAGATTCAATAACATCATGGGATGACTTATCGAACAAATTTCTAGCTAGATTCTTTCTACTAGAAAAAGAGACAAAGTTGAGAATTGACATCAGTAGCTTTTATTAGTATGAAGGAGAGTCATTCTAAGAAGCATGGGAGAGATTCAAAGATTTGTTGAGAAAATTCCCTCACCATAGTTTCACCAAATGGATGCAAGTCCATCATTTATACAATGGTTTGAGTAGTCCCACTAGGACTCTTATTGATGCTTCTACTGGAGGAGCAATTATGGGAAGAACGAAGTGGAAGCTTATCAAATTCTTGAGAACATAGCCTTGAAGCGGTGTCGATAGCCGAGTTGAAGAGCATATAGAAGAAACTAGTTGGGGTGTTTGATTTAGACATGTTCACAAACTTATCTGCTCAAGTGTCTACACTCTCCAAGAAACTACAAGCTTCTTAACAATTAGGTTCTCAAGTATCTGTGCATAAAGTTGAAGAAAGCCCACCTGCATCCGAGCAATGTCATGGACCTCATCCCGCACTCTGTACCTAATGATGAATGCCATAGGAGATTTATTATTGGAGCAAAGCACAATATATGGCGAAGTTCCTCAAAAACAATTTCAATCATGGTCAAAATTATAATCAAGGGTGGAAGAACCATCCTAACTTTTAATGGAAAAAGTAGGAATGCGGGTAATCTATGGAAGCCCGAAACCAAACCTCTCAGCCACCACAAGAGAGAAGAGAAGTCGAGTCTAGATCTGAAAATGGAATAGTTAGCTAATGTGCATATGAATATGATGAAGTCACATGATAAGTTCGAGAATGAGACTAGGACATCATTGAACAATCAAGCAACTTAGCTCTGAAATTTGGAGGTCCAAATGGGCTGAAGTAGCTGTATTGAGCCCGAAACCTTTTGAAATCTACCCAGTACTTTTGAGGTCAACCCAAGGAGAGAAGGAAATGAGCACTGAAAATTTATAACCCTTAGGAGTGGCAAGACTCTGGAACAGTCAGTTGAGGCCCGAGAAGAGGATGAAAACCCTACGGGAAATCGCTGAAGATGCTGAAAAGTTCGTAAAGAAGCCAGTCTCAGACACACCAAAGAAAGTTGAAGCTCATAAACCTATTTATGATGAGAAGCCTATTATCCCGTATCCACAGAGACTGAGAAAGAAATCATATTGATAAGCAAAGCCATAAGCTCATGGATATCTAAAAAGCTTCTATATCAACATCCTATTTGTCAAGCACTTGAGCAAATGCCGTTACGTGAAATTCATGAAGGACGCCTTGTCCAAGAAAAGCGAAGTCGGGAGACTACGAGGACTGTCGCCTGGTCGAAGAATGTAGTGCTATATCAGTAAAAGAAGCTTGTCCCTGTTGAGAACTGTGTAGCTTCACAATCCCATGTGTTATTGGGAATGCGTGATTTGGAAAGAGCCCCAGGTGATCTAGGCGAGATTAATCTTATGCCGTGGTCGACTTTTAAGAAATTGAATTTGGGAGAAGAGAGATTCACGACCGTCACTACAGTTTATAGACGATCACTAACTCATCCGCAAGTGGTATCACAGGAGGATGTGCAGTCAAAGTAGACAACTTATCTTCCCGTAGATTTCATCATTCGACATGCAAGTAAGATAAAGATCTAATCATCCTCGATCGACCATTCTAGCCATTGTGCAAGGCAATGATTGATGTGAAAAAGGGCGAACTGAGGTTGAGAGTTCAAGAAGAGGAAGTGACATTCAATGTCTTCAATGCCATAAAGCATCCCCATGCACTACTACAAAAATGTTTGTTTATGACGCTTCATACAATGACACTTGTAAAAAAATGTCATTATCTAATTATGATTAAATGTACAATGACACTTAATTTAAAACGTCATTGTCTTGTTGAATTTTTATATTGTGATGACGCTTTTTAGAGTGTCATAGTTCAAAGTGTTCCTATTTAGCTATAAAATGACTTATAGACTGATCTTGATGCTTCTACAATGTCATAGAAAAAAATATAAAATTTCTAAAACCTCATCATCTATAAATTATAACAACATTGTTTTCTTAAACATTAAAATCTAAAAACCCTAATATCCCATTCAAATCCTCGATACCCTCAACCCCCTCATTATTTGAGGATACTGGGTTTTTCTCTCTGCACGAGATGACAAACGTAGACAAGTAGGTTTTACCACGAGAAGTGTAGGAGGAGGGTGATTATGTAAGTTCCAAAATCTAATCCCATTTTTCTCTCTATTTGTTTTTTTCTCTGTAAGGACTGTTGTTTTGCTCGAGAAAAAAAAAAAAGAAATGTGCCCAATCATGTGTGAATTATTTTTATTTTTATTTTTTACTTTTTTGAAAAATTTTGCTTCCAGATTTTAGGGTTTTTGTTACTTTTCTGGCCAAATTTGGATTTTTAGTGGTGGATTAACTGCTTTTGATGGTGGGTTCGTTCGATTGTGTAGCTATTCTTTAGACCCTGGCTCTAGATTTGTTTGTAAGACGCAACCTTAATCTCGACACCACCCTCATCTTCACCTTTATCTACACATCCCCATCGCGCCTCTACGACTCTCCGATACCGGTCCGGAAATTTCATGAAATTGATTGTCGCGGGCGATATCAAGTGGGTCGAAAGCATCGTGGATATTAGGAAATCGCGGCTTTAATCCGCACTTTCGGGTTTTGCTCTTCTAGGTGTTACTGAATTGATGGAGATTTCTAGATAGCTTATTCCTTTGCCGGTTAGTGGAGGGGTTCGCCTCACAGGGGTTTCCTTGCTATGACTCATTGTGAAAAGTATATTAAGAGTCAATTTTTCTAAGGGAAATATAGTGAGAGGTATTGGGTCACTGATGGAGCGTCAGCTTTTGTTCAGGCTTTTCTGTTTTATAGTGGTCATGAATCGAAGTAGGGAAGAAAACAAGAGGATCAGTGGAATGATGATGACGTATTTATAATGGGCGGGGGGAAGGAGGAAGGAGAGATTGAGGAGGAATAGAGGACTTTGAATGGGGTATTTTGGATTTTGGTGTGTGGAGGAGCCTATCCCTCTAAAAACTAAAGGAAGGCGAGGAGAAAGCTTAGAGAGCCGAGAGGTTCGCTTTCAAATGTGCTAGTCGAGGTGGATGTGCTTGACGATGGTTACAAATGGAGAAAATATACAAAAAGTTGTCAAGAAATAAATTTCCATCCTGTAATATTTAACATCACTAAAGTGGAGATTGCATCTTGACCTAAATATATACAAGAGATATTCTATGGAATTTACAGTTAATTTTATTCATATATAGCTAAGTATCCCAATAATCACAGCAGCAAAAAATAGTTAATTTTCCTTATGAATTTTCTTATACTAACACATGTGGGGAATAAAATTTTATCCCTAATATGAAGCATTATAAAGGTTATGATAAGTACATTGAAGGCATGCACATAATGATTTCTTGAAGATTCTAGTGTTGCTAGCAGTAGGAGAATATTTCTAGTACACCGGTCACACCCATTTAGACCCTCTTCTTTTCCAATGCAACAAAATCTTTCTTTGTTCTAGCTCCTAGATGCATTTACATGTCATGCCCAGCTGAAACAATGTGTTGGCCATTGACAGGAGGGAACCGTAAATGGTGGGTCGGGTCAGGGTCAGTTTCCCTTCATATTCGCTAAATTTCTTTTTACTTTTTATAATCTGGATATCCTGAGGCGCTTATGCGGTATCACTAACTTATAAGGTCAACTTGTTTTTCTTTTATAATCATGTACGCTGGGCCGGCTATGCACAACTCGATCAATTCCATAGAGCTCAAGCAAAATAAATTGGTAAACCTCTGTTCCATATTCAAGCAACCATCCATCTTACGCCGTCTTAAACCCTACATTCTTGTGAAATTCTTGATTCATATATATGTTCTTACATACATGTATGTATGTATTTTTCTCGGGGTTTTCGAAAGATGTTAGTTTTGTACCGAGATCGACAGATTTGATTCTGGCCAAAATGGTTTCTGAAGACATTTTTTTGTGTCCCTAGTGTCTGTGGGCAGGCATCTTATATATCCTAAGGGAGATCTCTTCAAAAGTGTTCCAACCCTCATAATTTTGGCAAAGAATTTTCTCAACAAAGAGGTCAAAAGTTCTAGACCATCCACTCAAATTTATGCTGTACCTTTGAAAGCCAAGAAAGTGGTTAGTTTTCTTAATGTCTTGGTAGCCAATCAGCCTCCTTCCATGGAAAACATTCATCCATCTAAGCCTGAACTACGGACACAAACATTCATGCTTTGTTCAAACCATCCAACTTTTATCATAATGGTGTAATCCATGAACATTGCATGAAATTAGTGATGAAAAGTTGGAAAATTTTACAATCTTACTGCTGAATTAAATTTAAAGTCAAGAATATCTTGTTTGAAGAAGTGGAGATGGTTACGAGGGTAGCATAAATTTCTAACTATCCATGAACCATTTTATCATCTAAATGCCACAAGATCTTTTACTTAATATTAGCATATGAAATTATTCAGACTTCTAAATTGAATTATTGGCTAATGTTTGTCAAATTCCCTATCTTAAATCATATCTCTAAATTTAATTTATAGTAAGTACTAGGAACATTTATTATGATTATTTGATATCTTCATTTATGTGGTACTTTATGTTTTATCGATGAACATGATTAATCTGTTACTACTTTTTGCTTGTCCTGCTTGTGTAGTAGAGAGATATTCTCCATATTACCTCCCTTCACTACATCCATATGTCCTCCTTTCTTTTCAACATACTATTGAAATGTCCCTTTTGAGCTTAATTACTAAGCATGGTATCTTGACTTTTTCCATCCAAAAAATTGAAAAAATAATAGAAAACAGAAAATAAGCCTAGAAAAATTATCAAGGTTGCATTTCAGAAACATCCAAATAGAATCAGCAAAGGATAAACTAGAATTTTTCTTGGGGATTTGGAAACCGATAAGAGGAGAAAGTTCGTGTTTATGGAATACTATAGGAGGAAAGGGTGTTACAATTTGGGTAAAGTATATATATATATATATATATATATATATATATATATATATATATATATATATATATATATATATATATATATATATATATAGAGAGAGAGAGAGAGAGAGAGAGAGAGAGAGAGAGAGAGAGAGAGAGAGAGAGAGAGAGAGAGAGAGAAGGCTATAGATTCATCTAAGCCAAAGAGAAAATGTTGTCCATCTTGTGTAGAATGGCATAGTCTGTGAGAGCCTCACTCGAGTCACATGAAACTTCCCAAAGTCCAAAAGAAGAAAGAAATATATACCAAAAAAAAAGATAAAAATAATAGTAATAGTAATAATAATAATAATAATAATAATAATAATAATAATAATAATAATATTATTAATAATAATAATAATAATAATAATTACATATTATAATTATTATAGGTTATGTTTAATTTTAGTGTAAGGAAAGAGAAAATGTCAAAGAAAATCATTTTCTTATATTTAGTTTCACCATTAATATACAAAGCAATATCAAGCATAATTAAAATTTATCAAAATTTATATATTTTTAGACTGTTTAATCTTTATAATTATTTACTAAGTTTAAACTTATTTTTTATTTTCTTTCATTTTTTGTCTGCTTATTTTATTTCCTTATATTTTTTTGGAACCATATATTCATAATAAATATATAGTTTACTACCATTTATATAGTGTTAATTAAAAATATCTTTGTTAGAACTATAGATATATAGGGTGATGATTTTATATTTGTACATGACCTTTGTGTTTTCATTAATTTTCTCATGATCTTAGTTAATATAATAAGAAGATAGCCAACACACAGGTGAACCTCTTCTTTTAGAGTTTAAGGGACAGTTTATAGTTATGTTTATCAGTTTATTAATTTATAATTAAGGTTTTTAATAACTAATTGGGTGGGTTTTCTCTCCTTTCTGATCATATTGAACTATCTAAATTAATTGTTTATGAACCCTTTTAGTTATGATTTGTACTATTTGTCTAAGATGTCAGTTATGATTAATTATCTTTTGTTATAAGCAAAGTTTATTTCTGCAGCTTCCTATAGAAAATAAATTTTTTTTCCATTTATATATGTTGGTCCAATATAATTATCTATAATATAAAGTTTTGAAAAATATATTATTGGTAGAAAAGTTGGTCCATTAATGGACTGACTGAGAAAGAACCCCAATGAGAATCTCATCATAACTACCATTCAAAAAGTAATTAAAATCTTCTTCTAGGGAGTTGATAGATTTTTGTCTATAGGCAAGGAGGAACTATGGTAACATACGGTGGAATGCCTAAGAAATTGTCACTGTTTCATATCCATCTTTAATTTTTAAGGTAATTCATAACATCATATCTTGTTTATATGTTTTTGTCCATTTTTATGGTTGTTGATTATGGTGCAAGCTTTAGGACTCACCAAGAAATCGCATGTTCCTAAGATAAGTCCTTGTTAATTATGACATGCCTTCCTAACTCTATGGTTGCTTGGTTTGTTCAATTCTTTCCAGATATTTGGGTGATATAATGTTCTTGGATTGGTACAATTATTTGATGTAATTAGATAGATAAATCAAGTCTACTAGAAATTCATCTAATTTTCTAGTTGTTATAGCTGATACAATTTGAACTCTTGAAATTTGATTTTAACAATTTAACCTCCTTATCTAATTTTCATTTAATTTGGAATTGAGTCAAGCAAAGGGATTTTCTGCTCTGTTCTTCAACTAATTTATTAAATTTTTTGTTTTTGTTTGTTTTGTTTTTTTCTTCTAAAATTTTTTCTATATATTTTTTATTCTCCATGTGTAGGAGTCTCCACAAACTACTATAGTCGCATATTGGCCATTGGAAATTCAATAGAAAGGAGATTTATTTAAGATTATCTTAGTCAACACCATGCTGACACATGAATTTTAATGTGGGTTTTTGTTTAATTTATCTTGTAGAATAAAATGGTGAAACTTTTTCTGCAACTACAAGTTAACCTTTCCTATTTCTATCAACTGCAAATGTTGTTTCTCTCACTTTCTTCTTCTTTATGCCTACAATAACTTAGTTCTCTTAGGCAATTATAGAAACATGGAATTAAAGTTGAGATAAATGGGAAAAAGTCTTATAGCGAAATGGAGATAAATGAAGTACGATCAGAATGGGTCCTAATAGTGACTGAATTGATAATAACTTTTGCTTGAAGGTACAATGTAATGAATTGTTTTATATTTGTATCAATTTTTTTGTTACTGCAAATAACTCATCAAAGTAATGAAGTTGGACAAAGAATATTTTGATGATGCTCTCACCTTTGATGATTTGAATCTATTCACTTTATGATGTAGTTATTTGGAAGCATAATGCATTACTATGATTTTCCTAGTAAGTTATATATAGAACAAGTAGTCACCTCCATAAATTTATGAAAATCCTTTCGTAATCTCTTTAATTACATTTTGAAAGAGAGTTTCTTATTTTCATTCACAAAAAATACATGTTATGAACTTTTTTATCATTTTACTTGTAGTTGATGAGTTTAACTTCATATAAAACAATATAACTTATTGTTAAATTTTTTTTTGTATTTGTGGAGGTTAAGAGATTTTATAAATTTGATTTATATATCAATTTGACATTACAATTGTTTTATTACTTTACTACTCCTTTTTATGCGTATTTTGAATCTCCTTTCTCATGAAAAAAAAATAGAGATATTTAAATAGTGATTGGAGTTAACTTATTTATGGTAATTACTCTTGCCTCTTTTAGATCTATTCCTTGCATCTTAGTTTATTATCTTATTATAACTACTTTTGAAACAGCAGTGAATTTTATTTGAGAAGTCAAAATCACGCTATGGTAGAATCCAATCGCTTGGATTAATACTCGAGGTATGCAAGGTATCTCATTTTCATTGAGCATTGGAAACTTTATGTCTTTCACTGTCGTTGGTTCTTAAGGTTTTTTTGTTTTACATTCATGTGTTTTATGATATTATTTTATAAGTATATAAGCTTAGGATTTCTTTGTGCTAGTAATATTAATCCATTTTAGTCTAGTTGGTACTCTACAAAAGTTTTTGCTTGATTTTCTATATCTAAAACTTAATTTTTACATTTGAACAGAATGTATGGACTAATGGTATTTTGATGGGCTTAACACTCTCTCATAGAAAGGTCCTCCACTACAAACAAATTAAAGAACATTTTGTACTCCTACGTACCCATTGAATCTATGAAACTTGTTGGGAATATTTGTTGTAATTTTGGAATAATGTATATATTGATATCTTTGTAGCTTTATCAATATGACTTTGATATTTTTTTTCTCCTCTATATAACTTTCATATTACGTGTGTTTTAAATAATTATATTGTTATATCGGGATTTATAATGTAAATGAAATTAATGAAAATAAGCATTTTTAATGATAAAATGATGACACTTTAATGAGTACATGATTCTAAACAAAACATAGTAAAAATCAATGACACTCAAATAAGTGTCATAAATAAGTTATTAGATTGAAATATTATGAGTAGAGAATGACGCTTAAATGAATGTCATAGTTTTGATTCACAGATGACACTCAAATAAGTGTCATTATGTGTAAATCCTATACAATGACAAGCCGAGACCATGACACTTTGTGGTGCTGTCATCAGAATCCCTTCAATGACGCGATTAAACGCGTCATCGATTAACTTTTTCCTCAGAGTGATGATACCAACAATTTGCTTCCCGAGTGGATATGCTAGGTTAACTGTTTCCAGCCACTGGTTCCTTCGAATCTATCGAGACTAGCATAACTCATGATGACCCTTCCTCTCGTAGATAGGACAGCTTCAAGAGTATGTCAATGGATGATTATTTCGCCTGAATAGAAGAAAGTATTTTGAATCTTCGAGCTAGCTCGCCGATCGCTCCCCTCTATCAGAAACCCCTATTGTGGAAGAGAAGCAATTGCCCAATCATTTGAGATATGCTTATCTTGGGGAGGAATCTACACTCCCAGTTATCATCTCATCCTCCCTCTCTAACATGGAGGAGGAGAAATTGTTAAAGATCCTTAAGGAGCATGTTAAGCAATCGACGGTCTCTAGTTGATATAAAGGGATAAGGCCATCTATGTGTAATGATAGGATATTATCGGAGGAAGACAAATAAATGACAAAGTTGGATGCTCACGTACTCTTAAATCCTTCCATGAAAAAGGTAGTTCGAAAGAGGTACTTAAAATGGTTAGGACGCGGGATATGGATATACCTTATCTCGCATAGCCTACGGGTGAGCCTTACTCTGCGGGTGCCCAAGAGCGAGGGACTATGGTGGTATTAAATGAATTGCTCCCGACCGTAATGGGCCATAGATGGAGGATTTGTATCGACTAATGAGACTCGAACAGTGACCAAAAAGGACCATTTCCTAACGCCATTTATTGATAAGATGTTAGATAGACTGAAGGGAATGAGTACTCGCTCGACGGATACTGATGTACAATCGTAGATCAACATAGCTTTTAAGATCGTGAGAAGACCACCTTCACTCGGGCCTCATGGCACATTCGCCCGAAGAACGCCATTCGGGTCAACGCCCGAACCTTTTAGAGATGTATGATGGAAATATTTTCGGACATGGTCGAAAAATCCATCAAGTCTTCTACATGATTTCTCGTTGATTGGATCTACATTTGACGACCGCCTCCATAATCCGACGTTGGTGATCGAAGAGGTGGTACTGGAAACCAATTTAGTGTTAAATTGGGAAAGTGCCACTTTATGGTGAGAGAAGACATAGTACTTGTGGGCATCGTGACATCCTAAGAAGAATTGAGGTTGATCGAGCTAAGATTAAGATCATAGAGAAACTGCCTCATTCCACATTAATAAAGGGAGTACGGAGTTCCTGGGCCACACAGGTTTTTATAGACGGTTCATCATAGATTTTTCCAAACTTTCAAAAACTTTGTCTAATCTTCTTATGCAAGGTGTTCCGTTTGAGTTCAATGAGCCATGCATGGACGCTGAAGCCGTTGAAAAGAAGTTAATCTCAGCCCCTATGCGAGTCGCCTAGGATTGAACCTTCCATTTGAGCTTTATGTGATGCACTCCACTTTGCAATGGGCCGCCTTGAGCTGCAGAAAAGAAAAAGTATTATGTGCCATCTATTATGCTACCAAACGTTGAATGATGCAATGCCTAAATTATGCTATAATAGTATAGAAGAATTGTTAGTCAGTTGTGTTTGCTTTTGACAAATCTTGTAATCTTTATCTTATAGGAAACAAAAGTTATTGTGTTCATTGTGGGCCCTCATTCCACAATCGATACTTGATATCAAAAAAGACGCAAAACCTAGACTTATTCACTGGGTGCTCTTATTGCAAGAATTTGATGTGGAGATTCGAGATAAGAAGGGTTCCGAAAATATGGTACCCGATCATCTGTCAAGACTGGAAACTCTAGGAACAAAAGGCAGAAACATCATTCTCAAGTAGAGATTGATGACATCGCTCCCGTATGAACAAATACTATCTTTGGTCACATGATGAAACATCCCATGGTTTGGCCGACATAGCCAATTTTCTCTGGTCTCTAGTATTATTCCACCTCGGACCACTGGCCAACAAAAGTTAAGAGATTCTTTGCGTATGAAGCATTATTTATGGAAGACCCAATCCTTCTTAAACAAGCAAGGCCGACCGATTATTCAAAGGTGTGTGCCGGAAAGTGAAGTGGGTGAGATATTGATGCATTGTCGTTCTTTAGAGTGTGGGGGTCATCTCAATGGACAGAACATCTGGGCCAAGGTAATCGTACCAGTTTTTAATAATTCTCTATATTCAAAGACGCACTTGTTTGCAAAGTCCCGTGATCGATGTCAAAGGACCTAAAACATTGACTTACCTAAATGAAATGCCACTGACGAATATTCTAAAGGTAGAACTTTCTTTTTATGTATGGGGTATTGGATCTTACGGGTCCGTTTCCATTGTCCTACGGGTACAAGTACATACTGGGCAGCGGGATTACGCTGGCCCAAGTGGGTGGAAGCCATTCCAACTATTACTTGTGATGCCAAAGTAGTACTGCGCTTCATCAGGAGTAACATCTTCTCAAGGTTCGGGACTCTTAAAGCCGTAATCAATGATGAAGGCTCCCATTTTTGTAACAAGTTGTTTGCATCGCTCTTGGCCAAATATGGGGTGAAGCAACGGGTGACACTTGTATATCACCCCCAAAGTAATGGGCAAGCTGAGGTATCAAATAGGGAGATCAAGAAAATTTTAGAAAAGACAATTGATGCGATAAGAAAAGATTGGTCGAACAAATTGATTTATAGCTTATGGCTATCGAACAGCCTCACCCATCGCATGTCCCCGCATCGAATCGCTTCATGGTAAGGCCTGCCACCTACTTATAGAAATGGAGCATAAAGCATACCGCAAACTAGAATGCCGAACATGAATTTCAAATGGCCGGGAAAAGAGGATGCTTCAGCTTGAATGAGTCGATGAACTTAGCATAATGCATAATGATACCAAGAATCTATAAGGAGAAGACCAAGGCGTGGCATGACAAGCACCTAATACATAATGAGCTAAAACCGAGACAACAAGTATCGCTATTCAATTCACGGCTAAAATTGTTCCCAGGAAAACTCAGGTCAAGATGGTTTGGGTCACTTGTGATCACTCAAGTCTTCCCATACGGTAGTGTCGAGCTAATGCACCATGAGAAAGGTCGATTCAAGGTGAATGGGCAACGAGTGAAGATTTATCTTGGCGGGCAATTCGAGAAGCATAAGTCCACCACAGCTCAGTCAACATAGGTAATGCTTCGATCACGAAATTTTCTATCGGGCTGTGGTTGTCCGTGGTCAGCAACTAGCTAGAGGACATAGCTTGGTCGAGCTAACAACAGTAAACAAAGCGCTACCTTGGAGGCAACCGAATACTTTAAATTATTGTGGTCATTGATTTTTCTTATTATAAGTTTGCTAGGTTTAATTTTGCTTGTTTTAATTTTGATGCATTTGTGTTTCAAGTTTCGAGGCTCTGAGCCGTGGGGAAGGAGAGAGGCATGACAAGCCACCTGCTTCTTGAGGAGTAGATATGAATGCAGGGAGTTTTTCTATACTTAGAAATTTTTTTGTAAAGATTTCCTGGATGTCGGGTCTCGAACGCCGCGGTTGGAAAATGTACTCGCAGATCGCCGCTGGTCGGATTCTAACGCCATAATATGTCAAAATAAATGCCCCGCAATGTTGTGACATTGAAAATAAACCACTGAATGTCGCGACGCCGATACCAACGTCGCGATGCTGGAAATAATGTTTCTCTCGAACGCCGCGACAAGCAAATCGCGCCCTCTCGCAACGCTATGATGTTGGCCCGAACGCCGCGGACGCTGTCTTATTTTTGTGACCTTAAACGCTCATATTCTCCTCTCCGTCCCTTTGAAAACCCTAATGTGCTCTCAAATTTTTACAAATTCCAAACAAATCCCGGCCCCAACCTCTATCAAAGATCATCCTAAATTTATCCTAGCAACCTCTAAAGCATTAGGTTCGCCCCAGTTCGAAAATACAGTTTCACTGTCATTTGGAGACCTTACCTACGATCCCCTTTCTGGCTTTGTTCAAATCTTGGTTATGCTGCAATCCCCTTTTTATAGGTGGTTTTGTTTCTAAGAACGCCTCCTAGGATTGGTTGGGGGGGCTCCTAGGACCCGTTTTTTCAGATACCCCCATCCCACTTTGTGCCTACTACATGTTTGTTAGTCGCCTAAGTGAGTTTTGGGTGCTTCCTGTGGGTATTTTGGTAGCGTGCAATCCCCCTAAGAGCGTGGTAGCCTACTAGAGTTCCTTTCGCCTTTAAGTTCATCCCACAACAATCCCTAGCCTGTGCCCAATGTCAAGCAAAAAACGAAAAATGAGCTTGAAGAGTAGCCGGACCAATGAAGAACCCTCTTAGGCCTACGATCATGGTAAATTCATCAATGAGAGCGTGACCAAGAAGTTCGACCTCATCTCTGCAAATCGCTCCTTCATTAAGGAGAAAGGATTCCAACATCTTGACGATTTTTTTCGGAAAACCATTGCTAGGAAGGGGTGGGTTGCATTGTGCCAACCCCCCGAGGCCGACTGCCACGATGGTTGTGCGGGAATTCTACGCCAACCTAGCAGCCCATGTGCTCAAGAAGGTCTGAGTTTGTGGGGGTGTTAGTAGACTTCAGTGCGAAGTCTATCAACCGCTATTACAACCTTAAGTCGGTTAACCTCGAGGCCTTTGATCGGCTTCACGAACACCCTAACTACCCGGAAGTCCTTAGGCTGCTCACAAATGGACAGGGTAAGTGGAAATTAAACAGCGAGGGACACATCGTGCACTTCAAGGCCAAACACTTGGCCTATATACCTAAGGTGTGGCACCATTTTATCACATCTCGTCTTATTCTTACCGATCGAACGCTTGCTATGACTTAAAACCGCATTGCTCAATTTTGCCATTTTTCGGGACATCCTGTTTGATGTCGGTCAGGTTATAGAGGTGCTCCATCCTCTATAACCGAGACGCAAAATGAAACCCGGGCACCCCTTTTCTCATCTACGGCCCGCAAGAAGAACGCAGGGGTGCCGCGAGGATAATGAGGTTCGATCCATCCCATAAAGTGATTAAGGCTCGTGCGCCATTTCAACCCTCGCTTATCGGGCAGGTTTGAGCACTTTTTGTGTACTAATCAGTGTAATTAACCTGATTTGCACATTAAGGTCTCTGTTATTCTACTGATCACATTTTATGGCTAATTTTGTAGTTTTTGCAAGCTATTTATGCCAAAATTGTCAAGTCGATCCAAGCATGAAGAATTCAAGTCGAACTTAACATTGCAGATAAGAAACCAGAAAGAAAGAAGAGCATAAAATGCAAGGAAATTGGGTCACTGCAGAATTTGCAGATTGTTTAAAAATTTCGCCAAGAACTCCGCGTAATTTCGCAGCCGCGAACCGCCATTTTCTACCACTATTCACCCACGCACCGCTCACCTGGCGACACTATTCCACGCCTCGCTTGACTTGTTGAATTTTGTTCCTTTTCGTTTTCTTCCATTTTATCTTTGTAATAGTTGATTTTGGTTCTTTTGTACTAGCTTGGCAAGATATAAGCTCCTACTGTATTGTAACCAAAGACAACTTTTACTCATTACTAAATTAGGCGAGAAGCTTTCAGCTCTCCCACTCTTTTCCCTTTTCTCTCACTTTCTCTCACTTTCTGGGCAACCAAACACCCTTCGAGGATGACAACTCGGAGGATGAGTGGCTAAACCCCCTTCATCCTTGAAGACGACACCGGGAGGAGGTCCAAGGGTTCCGGGGTTTCTACAAACTTCAACGCAGGTGATTGTTGTTGTTTTTATGTTTCCTCCAACCCTAGGTTCAAATCCTTCATGCATCTTGAATGAACCCATACTTGGCAATCTTGTCTGGATGCTTATCATAGATCCACTGAGATTCATTATTAGCCGCTATTTATTAGTCACTGTAAGATGGGTCGAAGTGAGATAGGTTTCACCGACCGGGAGGCCATTAACATTCAATAAATGCCATCTTTCAAAAGGAAATTTATTAGGGGTTAAGTTTTATAGCCATGAAGATCCGATCTGGAAATGACTATGGGTCAACCTCCCCAACACGAGGAAATGGACCCGAGAACCCCTCAGTAATTTTTCGAACCCAATTCCAGCAGCCTGACACTTCAAGGATACTTCTTTTACATTTTATTTTATTTAAATTTCAGTTTTCCAAACAATACCCCTCATTGTTTTTATCACCACCTTAAAATCCAAACCAAATTCACCTTTCGAGCTCATCAGAAATCGCTTGCGCGAAGAAACCCATCCTCAGTTCGACTGAGCCACTATACTGGCAGCAGTTTTTGCTACTAGCAGAGGAATTTAGGTTATAAATTTTGTTGATTCCGGAACACCTAATGTGGCACGAATCATAAAGGCAATCGTAGTAAAAAAGGATAAACCTGGCGTTCCTCGATCTAAAGCAGTTTATGACTCGGGTCATGAACCTTCAGATGAGGAGGAGTTGACAGCATACTAGACCTTGTTTGGCATGCGTGAGGAGACCCCAGCCGACCCCATCCACCCTCCCATCCATCCCACCCATCCACCCTTCCCCCCACCCTCCCTACGAGCCGATGTCACTCGCCCTTCTCCTACTCGAGGACCGTGTTCAGACCTCACTTCAGGACGCCCCACTCCTACATTACGGTGTCAAGCGAGGGTGTCACTATTTTTTCCCTGCTACTATAAACTTCTATGAACTTTAAGTTTGTTCATTCATATAATGCTAAAATTTAACTTGTAATATATTCTGTAGCAGCGAATTACAAAATATATAGAAGCTCCATATATGGAAGTGTTCAACATTTACAAAACCTTTACATTTGTTTACAAACAACAACAAAAAAGAATATTATATATGTAATTTAGACCAAAAGTCGGCAAGTATCTAACTATGTTGGACCTGGAGACTGATGAGGGTCATCCACCTTCTTGCCTTTTACTCGCATCTACACTGGGATGAAACCCATACTGCTTCACGCTTAATGGGAATAAACTCGTGGATGACCACTAACACGGATCATCACACTTCTATACACATGCATACACATCTAAAATATCATATCATTTAAATATGCTTATACATATCTCATATTTACTTATCATATCATGTTTCATTTCTTATCAATGTTCATATACATTTCATATGTCATATTCAAGTCATTTGTTTTGTGCCGCATGCATGATAAAATCCGAAGTGAATAAAGGAAACTATGCGGCCCGAAGGCACGTACTCACTGTGACGAACACCGGTCTATAAGGCCCGGCTGCGCGAAAGATTATCAGACGAGATAATAACCATCTATAAGGGCTCGAAGGCGCTGTTATCATTGTATGAGATAATGACCACCTATAAGGGCCCGAAGGTGCTATAATGACCCAAACGGGGCCAACTGATCAGTATGCTGTAGACTTGTTTTTCCCTAATCGGCATGCCCATCTATCCCTTTACCAGGTTCTAAGTAGACAATCCATATGTATTTTATGTTCAATACATATCTCATATTCCTGAATAATTATTATCATCCGATAATTATATGCGATATTTACAATCATTTATTAGTATCTTTGCATTTTTCATATCTCATTATATGCATGAATAACTATGGTTACCATGTATGCTTATGAGATATTTACTATCATTCCAATTCCATCAATCTACATAAGGATGGATTCTAGGCTCCAAGGGCTTTCCATAGAATCCCGATATCCAGAAATGGGTTGGACCCGAAAGGAAATTATGACCGTCCGAAGTTGGAAACTTCCCATGAACAGTGACTACGACGAACCCGATGGGAGCTCTTGTTTTCATGATTTATGGACCTAATATGAGTTCCAATTTCATCAAGCTATGGATGGATTCTAGACTCAAGGGCTTTCCATAGAATTACAGAACATCGAAACAAAGTTAGAGACGAAGAAATTATTATCGACCAAAGTTGGAGGCTTCCACATGAGCATTTCTGACGGGGGCAATTAGGACCTACTTTTTTTCATGATTTATGGAACAAATATGAGTTCAAATTTCATCAATCTATATATGGATGGATTCTAGACTCAAAGGGCTTTCCATAGAGTCTAAGAACATCCGAAACAAAGTTCGGACGAAGAAATTATGACCATCCGAAGTTGGAGGCTTCCCATGAACAGTGACTACGAGCAGAACCAATAGGGCCTACTGTTTTTCGTAATTTATGGAACTGATATGAGTTCCTAATTTCCTTCGACTATATATGGATGGATTCTAGACTCAAGGGCTTTCCATGATCTGAACATCCAAAGCGAGGAGTTGGACCCGAAGAGTATGACCATCGAAGTTGGAGAAATTTTGTGGCATCTTTAAAACCCCAATATTTCCTTATCTGAAATATTCCTCGATTGAGGATTACAATCTACTAACCCAGTCGAAACACAACCCCGATATACCAAGTAGGGTTTTTAGACCCAAATTCATAAAAAAAAAAAAATTGGTTTATAGTTTCTTCTTCATCAAACAATTCCATACAAAGTCTAAAAGTCCAATAATCCCATACGAAATCATAGTTTCCTCTGAGTTACTCTGAAACTTAACAAATTCCATACCTTTCTTTGGCTTTCTTCTCCTTCTTCTTCTTCTTCTTATCCTTCTTCTTCCCTTTCTCTCTCTACTTCTACTCGTATGAGCTGTCCAAAAATGAGAGACCAATTTGGTCTCACCCCCTTTTGACCTTTAATTCTCCTTTTATTGCACTTTGTCCTTAAACTCTCCTATATTTTCAAATAAAGTTATGCCATTTATATAATAACCCACCATCTTCTTATATTATGTCTTTTGTGTCCCATTTGACAAGTTCGGTTACCCTTGTATCTTGTACCATTTAGTTTATAATTTCACATTTTGAATTTACATTAGAAGAATTCAATTATTCCTACAAAATACCTAATTGTGTTTAAAACGATAGGGTATATTTGGGGTGTTATTACTTCTCGAGGTTTGGCCGCGTTGGGGATGAGACTCCGGGAGCATTGGGTCCTGTAATTTCAGGATATGGATGCACTATGGGCGACATCGCATAGTCCTCCATGGCCGGTAGGTCATCTAGTAGCGGCTCATGACTGCTTGCCTTCACATGTGCCTACCACCATCACCACCTCGGTGAGTCCACAGGATGCGACAAGGGAGTTCCATTTCTTTATTGTTCCTTACCAATGAGGACATTGTCCATTTTGTTTAGGGAGGTGTGGGTGGTCGGGTTGACATCATTTACTTTCGTGTTTAGCTATGTTTAGGTTGATGTTTATGTTCACTGTTTAGATATGTTTATGTTTCTGTTTATGTTAGTCATTTAGATATGTTTAGGTTTATGTTTATGTTCGTACTTTCATAGCTTTCGTTTAGGTTTGTGTGTTAGGTTGTTTTTCGGTTTAATTCATGTTTAGGGTCATGTTAGGTAGTTTATTGGGTGATGCCATGATTGCTAATCAAGGATCTTTTTGGACCTCTCCAAATTTTTGAAACACATAGTGCATGTAACAAGAAAGGATCCTTATGTTGTTATATGCTTGGGAATTACTTGCTTGGATAGGTAGGGATGACATAGTGAGCCACCTCCTTGGTGTTCAAGAAACCAATTCCAGAGTAGTCTACCACACACTCATACGTGTGATCTCTAGGGTATGCCTAGGTTCCGGACTCGGCTCACTAACGTTCAACGAGCCTTGGGTGCTTCTAAACACCCAAGTGATGGGACATCGTAAAAAAGAGGATTGCCATTGAGCCCCAATATAAAAAATAAAAAAATAAAAAAAATAAAAAATAAAGTGTGAATAGAATAAGTGGGACCTTCTAGTCGGAATCCCGGGCACAATTTAAGGGGCCTTTCAAAGCCTAATGCCCTGAGCCAACTGGCAGAGCCGTTGGGCTTGGCACTGTTACATGGGACGGAGGATAGAAGTTTCCACGGCAAGGCCCTTAGGTTTGGTTGAGTGTTCAGAGTGAAGTTAGAGGAGCAGATATCTGGGTGCCCTTAACCAACTAGTGAAGAGAGTCACCAATGGATCCGCTCTGGGAACACTCAACTAAAACTTACGGGCACTAGGAATTCGTTCACGAATAGGTAGGTTAATATGAATAAAAAATGGTGCGTTCTTATCCTTTCATAGTTAGACTCTCCCAAATAGGCAAGTTGAATTCAAGTTTGGGGGTCCTAGAACCAAGTTATATGCTAGAGATCATACATCCAATGCACATAGACTTCCTGGGAAAGGCCATAGAAAACCTAGGGTGAGTCCTTGTTATTTGAATAAGGATTCATTGAATTCTTTGAAAGTCGAACAACCTTAAAGATCCTCTCAAATTTGAAGCAGGCGAGAGTTGTGGTTTGTTCATTTTGATCCTTCATCTTGTAACATGTGCATCACCTGCGTATCATTAAGTTAGTATGTTATTTTACGACAATCACCAGTTCGGGATCTGTTTCTTGCAGGAGATGACGAAGCTAAGACTGAAGTGTGATGAGTGCCCAAAAACACTCATTACAAACCCGGGATTTAGCTAGATTCATGATCGATTTCATATATATATAGACCGTGTTTTGATTACTTTTCTAATATTTCGTTTTATTGGGTTTTTGTAGAAGAAATACTAGAAAATGCTGGAGATGGAGCCTTGTAGGAGGCCTGAAGAAGAGTGGTGCAGAAATCAGCCTAACGTCGCGACGCCCCAACGTCGTGACGTTGTGGGAAAGTGCCGGCTGATACATCTGCTTGGAGGTTTATCAAAAGGCAGGAGAATCAATTATAGGGGTTGGAAATTCTGTTTGCGAGTTGGGGTTTGAGGAACTGGCTTGGGACAAGGAAAGAAGACTTGAAGGTCGAATCTTAAAGAGACTTGAGAAGAACCCAGGAGATCATTCCCTCGATCATTGAAGTTTTCTCTATTCTCATTACCATGTCTTGCTTTTCATTTGCATTGGAACAGAACATAATGAGGTTCTAATTTCGTGGTTTAGGGTGTTGGTAGAGATTTGGACATGAATACTATGTTAAAGTGTTAGCTTTTTATAATTCCATTATCTGATATTTATTTGTTTTACCATTAACTCATGCTTGGATGGAATCATATTAATTTTTTATCAACCTTAATATGTGAGTGGTCTTTGTAAGATATGAAAAGTGAATAAAGAATTAGACATAGTTGGTTAACCTAATAAACTTGGTAATATAGGATTATCAATAATTAGGAGGCTTAGGAGTTCTTTGCACCCTATGCACCTTTAATGCTTGGGGTTGAGCCGAGCAAGAAACCTAGTGATAAAGTGAGGTTAAATGACCTTGAGAAAGGCTTTAATTACATTAGATAAGAGCCGCCTTGGAAAGCACTATATTGAATGGAATGGAATGTAAAACATCACATAGTAGAGATAGTCCAACAACACGACACCTAATCTTTTGCATCTTTGATCACTTTTACATATGAAGCACACAATTACATTAGTATTAAATCTAGTTTCTTTAAACAGCCGCAAAATTGCTAGTTTGAATATTGAATAAGTATTATAATTTTGGTACTTAGCTCCTCTGAGTAAGGTTTTCCTTGTGGATCGATATGATTAGTGCCTAAAGTGCTATTTTGATCCCTATTTTTAATAGGTTTTGGCGCTTTTGTGTACTAGTGTTATAATTAACCCAATTGACATGTTCGGGTCCTTATTGTATATTCGCATTCCAAGGTTGTTTTTAGTTTTGCGGGAATTCTTGGCTTGAATCGTCGTGTCAATCCAATCATAATAAAGTCGGGTTGATTTCCATCAATTTCATATGTATTTTTATCAATTTCAACAAGCCGGGAATGAAGAATATCAAAGCTAGAAGAAATGGAATATAGCAGTGGGAATAGTAGCCGCAAGAAGCAATGGAATAGTGATGAACAGTGAAAATTCGCTACAACTTAAAATTTCGCTATATAGCGAAAATCACCACTTGTAGCGAAATTGCCTGCTTCTTGTTTTGTGTATAAATGACCCCGTGTTGGTTTTTCTCCTTTCTACCCTCATTGTAATAGTTTTAGTTAGGATAATTTGGTAGTTCACTTTGATTGTAGGCTATATAAGCCGATATAATACAACATTGACCTAAGTTTTAATTTTGGAAGGAAGCCGATTCTGAGGCTTTTGTTTTGGCCCTCATTTTCTCTCTTCTCTCTCCTCTTTCTTCCCCTTTTTCTCGGTTGCCAAACACTCCTACGAGGATGACAACTCGAGGAGGATGGTTAACTAAGACCTCTTTCCTCCTTGAAGAGGAGACTCTTGAGCTTGCGGTTTTAAGGTAAACTCTTGGTTCCCCTGTCTTTCACACAGCAGGTTTTGACATTTTGGTTCCCAAATTTTCAACTCTAGGTTTAAAGTTTTTTGATGTACTTTCTTTGGCCAATACTTGGCAAGCTTTTAGGGTTCGTGGATTCTGCTTTGGAATACCTGCGATATCCGTTAGTTGCCATTCATGACGGATGTGAGTTAAGGGTTATATTTTCACGTAGATCATCGTCTTTGATCGATACTTGGTAATCTTTTAGGGTTTAGTGGATTAGCATTATTAGATCCGTTAAAGATTCATTAGTTGCCCTTCTGCAGATCATTGTAGGATGAGTCAAGGTGATAGATTTTCACTGAAGGAACCATAAATGCTAAATAAATGCTTTCTATCAAAAGGAAAATTATTAGGGTTTAGTTTTTAATGTTAAATGAAGATTCGGTTCGGGAGATGACTATATGTCATCCTCCCAATAGCGAAAGAAGGCAGGGGACCTCTCGGTTAGCCTAGTACCTTAAACCCGATTATTTAATGCTTAAGGTTCTTTTATGTTTTATTTCCTTGTATTTTCCGGTTTGCAAACCTGACCCCTTGTTTTTTATCCCTTAACCTTAAAATCGAACAAAATTCACCATTTTGACAGCCAATCATTTGTACCAAGAAAACCTATCCCTGTGTTCGGCCCTAGATCACTATACTGCAGTAGCTTTGCTACGGTAGTAGGAGGAATTTAGGATAGAAATTTTGTTGATTTCGGATCACCCTACTGTGGCATGAATCAATATCCATACCTTGAGTACAACATGTGCGATGGCGTACGCGTGCGATTAGGCAATTTGCACTATTTATTGCATATCCATAAAAACATAATCACGTAAACGCCTATCAGACATCTCGGAGAAGGTGGGTTTGATACAAAAGCGTCTTCTTACGGCTCAAAGCCGGCAGAAGAGTTACACCAATAGGTGGTGTCAACCTCTAGAGTTTGAGTGGGTGATCACGTCTTCTTGAAGGTGATGCTGTAGGATGAGAGTAGTCGGGTTTGGCCAGCGAAAGAAGTTGGCAGCAAATTTTGTGGGCAACCGGCTTCGAGAGGGTGGGCACGGTTGCATATCGGTTATTTTCTTGAGTTTATCGAGGTGTCCATGGGGGTTCCCGTCTCAATATAGAGTATACTCGAAGTCCAATTCATGTAGTGGATTGGGGAGAAATTATTGTTGATACAAATGGGACCTTCGAGGAGGGACCAGTGCATATCTTGGATAATCAGGATTAGGTTTGCGATGCAAGACCATGAGGCTAGTGAACGTGTTGTGGCAACACCGAGGACTTGAGGAGGCAGCTTGGGAATGCAAGGACACGATGCGAGCCACCTATCCTTTCTATTTGAGGATGAAGGTCACGTTGTTTAATATTGAAAATCTAATATTAGAACTAGAATGACTATAGCATAATGCATGTGGTTGTATGTCTTGTATGTGTGAATTTCGGGGATGAAATTGTTAAGGAGAATGTAAGGCAGGAAAATCAATTTTGAAAAAGGGTAAAAATGGTAATTTTGGTTTGAAACCGAAAATTTTTTAGGTCTCGGATAATGAAACAGACTTTTCCGTTGAATTTGTATCGCGAAATCTAGTTACACAATCGAATTTTGTTAGATTCCGAGACAGTATTTCACGTTTTTCGAGGCACCGGGTGTTGGGTGACACATGGCATGAGCATGTGGATGCCACATGGAACCCTAGGGGAGTGTCACATGGCATGAGCCATGTGGTGCACTTGTGTGAATGACTCACATTGAGCCCGATTGTCAAAAGGAAATAAAGGAAATAAGGATAAGAGAAAAAGAAAATCAATGGCATAATAAAGAAAAGAAAAGAAAATGAAAATTTAAAGGAATGGGAGTGAAGCAAATAGGAGAGTCGATTGGGATTAGAATAAGAAAAAAGAAAGAAAAGAAAACGTAAAAGAAAAAAAGGGAAAAGGAAGAAGAAAGTAGAAAGTCAAGCGAAAAAAGAGGGAAAAGGCCATTTTGAAACAAACCGGCGGTGAGGAGAAAGGGGCGAGAAGAGAGAGAAAGGAAAGGGGTTTAAACATCTACAGATCTATGGAAATCGAGCTATCGGTTTTCGTTGGAGCGATAAGAAAAGTTGATCAACGCATCGCAGGATTAGCGTGGTACCAAAATCTTGGAGTTCAGTCAAGCTCCACGAGGTAGGAATTTTCCTACTTTGAATATTTCTAGTCTAGGTCATTTAATGGCTTAGGGTTTCTTTGAAATTTGTAAGATGCGATAGAATTTAAGTCCTAAAATCTTATGATTTGAGTGTAGGAATTTTTAGGAATTTTGTTTGTTTCAAACAATCGGTGTTGAATTTTGGGCTACCCCAGGCAGTGAACAAGATTTTGAATTGTTTTTCGCGCGAATAGCGAATTGTGTTGAGATTTGGTTTTAATCCGGGATCGATGTCTTGGGTTTGTTGAGTTTCGGTATCTTTGTAATTTGTTGATGGTGGAACAAAAATGGTTCATGGCATAGAGGGACCAAGAGGGTGCCACGTAATGAGTATGTGGTTAGGTCATTTGTGTTATTATTGGAAAAATAAATATCTTGTTGTGTGTAAAATTAATAATTAATATATTGCTTGTGATGTATTAACATGGAAATTATGATGATTGAAAATTATATGTAGGAAATATAATTATCGAGATTTATAAATGTTGCATGTAGCATGACCTTAGCATGAATACTGTGATTACATTTCATATGCACCGGTCGCATCGCGTCGGTCGGTGTGGGTGCATGGTGCGGTATTCACCATTCTTGAGTGGTGTGTGGTGAGCTGATGGGGACCACTTCCAAATCGAGACTCATGGTCTTATAAAACAATCATAAATATAAATCCACATGTGTTTGGACACCTTAGATGGGCGAATCCCCAAGGTGAAAGACCCAAATTTATATGCGGTTAGACATGATCATTGACGGTGAAAGCCCGTAAAAATGTCGAAAGGCGTGCGTCGATCATGCGTTGTGACCTCGAAAAAGACGTGGCCTATGAATAAACATATAGGATTGGATAAATTAAAATGAATATTAGAGGGTTGTCCAATGGGTTAAGTCATTGGGTGAAACACCAATGACTGGTTTTCACACTTGGCATTTGCATGTGTGAGGGAGTCGGTTAGGATTCGGGTTGTGGGCATGAGGAGTCTCATTTCATGCATGACACGGAACATTCCATATAGGATTGCATTATTTATATGGAATATGATTTGATGTTTTATGTACGCCATTGCATGTGCATTTAGGCGGGGAGTAGCCCTTGTAGGAGAATTTTTCTTACTAGGGCTCACCCTGTCATGGGACCCCCTTTCAGGTACATGGGGTGTATAGGGAGACGATGCTCCGAAGAGGCCGTGATTATGAAAAAGGCCGATGTGTGGCCTTGATATTACCTCGGTAACATTTTGCTTAAAAATATTTTGTATAAAGAATTGTAACTAAATTTTTTGGGACTATTGTCTAAATAGTCGGGTATGTAATTATGGTAAGAGGCGTGATCGGACTTATGTGAATTGTATTAAGCATTTTATTTTCAAAATTTAGATTTAAATGTGAATGAATGAGTCCCGGTAGAGGGATGTATATATTAGGGATATGGACAGATGGACCCTGTGGGGTCAATACTACTTCTGTTGAGACCCTGGATGGGTTATGATTATTCTATTATACAGGTTGTATGTTGGGTAAAGCTCCCCGAACAAAGGAGATTCTACCTGATTTTTGTGAAAATATGGATCTCAATAAATGAGACACAACAGTGTGGTATCGGGTTACTCGAAATCCACAGGAATTCCACGGGTTGTCGGATTATCAATGGGACCCCCAGATTTGGGGTGTCACATATAATAATTTATTTTAAAAGTTTTGTGCTTATATATAGTTGTTGGGGAAATGAAGAAAATGTACAAAAAAAAAAGTGTTGTAATGTTTTTGTATCTCTGTACTTCTATTTGTCTATCTATATTAGTTAGAAATCTTTACACTATTATAATGTTTTGAAAAGATAAACTAAATGGATAAATTCCATACAAGGCATGATCACATGAAGGGAAGAAAGATTACATTTTATAAGAATTTTGAAAATGTTAACAATATCATATCGAAATTCAAAATAAAAATAGAATAATTGGTTTAAAATGGACAAATCCAAATATATGTAATTTGTAAAACAAACATTTTGTAAAAGTAACTTCGAAAATATCATATTTCAGATACAAATATCCCTGAATCTCCTTTACCCCCACATGGTAACTAAATCTCCAAGTGATTATAAATCTCCTCATAACCCCATATACCACATGTAGCATTTGTCTCATTTTGGAAATTTACTTAACTAAATCTTTAAGGGTATTTTGTTTCAAAGAGTATATATATATATATATATATATATATATTGATGATGCTTTTTCAACCAAAACTTGCCTGGAGCTTAGCGGGATTGTTGGGCACAATCACTAACTCTGGATGTTAAAACCGTGCAATAAAGCAAAAGGATTGGCGGGGTTAGCGATTTGCCTCTCAATGCCTAAGTTAGTTCTTTGGGTGGAAGAAAATCAACTTCTTAGGAATGAATTTTTATGAGTACCTTTTACCAATGGGGTGACCTGGTATTTATAATGGATGATCATGATAACTTTCCTAGTTGGATGATGATATGGATATTTCTCCCATTAGATGAGAGATTTTCTTTCCTTATCATTAACCGATTAATAAGGAATTGATAACTTTCCTAGTTGGATGATGATACCATATTTCTCCGTTGGGTGAGATTTTCTTTCCTTGTGTTAACCAATTAATAGGGATAATTGATGAACAATTATTAGAATATCCTGCTTCCTAAGTAGTGGAATTTAATTAGGGAGTTAGTGTACTTTTCCTTTAATATGGAGTTTTCTTTAAGATGTTTTACGTCTGCTTCTCAGACATGGTGAATTGGGTCCCCGGCCTGGGCCTTCGTGTTTGGGCATATGTGGTGGGTCGAGCTCTTTTATGTTTTTATTGGGCTTCTTTATCCCTCTGAGCCTAGCTTTTGGGTGACGTCGAATTGCACTGCGTGGTTTTGGACTCATCAGTTGCCTCCCGGTATGGTGAAGCCGAGCTTGGGCAAGGGCTGAATTGTTTCTCGGATCTGGTGCGATTTCCACGTGGCTAGCTGTGGATGGTTTGATTAGGGCTTTATCACCGTTAGATGTCTTGTGATAATGATGGCCATTTGATTTTCGAACCCATTCCGGCTGTCATTTCCTGTGCTTTTAGAAACATCCTCTATATCTTTTTCTTGTGTTCTTGAGGGCCCACTCTTCCTCAGTGGGTTTGGAAGTGTCTTCGGCCGGTGCTCCTGCTTCTTTGGTAATTTCTATCGTCTTGCCTCCGTGGTTGTCTCACATTGAAGCTATTTATTTGGTTCTTGGGTTGTTCTACCTTCCGAGCTGTTTACGTTCTTTTGAGCTATTCGCTCTAGGCTATTGCGTCTTTTGAGTTGTTTAACTCTTTGAAACTGAGCTGTTCGCTCCTAGGTTGTTGCGCCTTCTGGGCTATTGCGCCTTTTGAGTTGTTCAACTCTTAGAAACCGAGCTATTTGGCTCTTGGGCTCTTCTGCCTCTTGGGCTATTCTACCTCTCGAGTTGTTTATGCTCCTTTGATCTGAGCTATTCGCTCCTGGGCTATTGCGCCTTTAGGGATATTCACTCCTGGGCTATTGTGCCTTTTGATTAAGCTCACGAGTGAGTAGCTTGGCTCTGGGTATTATTGCCTTTGAAGCGATTAAGCTTTGGCGGCCTGACAGCTCTGAGCTATTGCCTTTTGGCTTGATTTAAGCTCACAGCGGTTGCTTGACTCTGAGCTATTGTGCCTTTTGATAGTTAAGCTCTAAAAACTGAGATTTGTTTAGCTCACAGGCTATTATTGCCTTTTGAGCTATTTGCCTCTGTTGTTTAGGCTCTCTCAAGCCCCAGTCTTGGGGCTCTTAGGCTGTGTGCTCTTTTGAGCAATTAAGCTCAGGCCAGGCTATAAGCTTATAGTGTGCCTTTTGGGCTGTTAAGCTCTGGCCCGAGGCCTTGGCTCACGGGCTATTGCGCCTTTTAGGCGTCGCTCACGGGCTATTGTGCCTTTTGCGGTCAGCTCACAGCGAGGTACATGACTTAGATGTGTGCCTTTTTGGCTTGATTAAGCTTTGAAAAGCGGTACCTTAGCTCCTGGGATATTGTGCCTTTTTGAGCTAATGCACTCTCATTGTTTAGGCTTTCTCGTACATTTCTTCAGGGCTCACAGGCTATTATGCCTTTGGCTTGGTCGCTACAGTCAGCTGCTTAGCTCTTGGGCTGTGTGCCTTTTGAATATTCTACCTCCGGTTGTTGGCTCTCTCAAACTAATTTGTTGGGGCTCTGGGTTGTGTGCCTTTTGATCGGTTAAGCTTTGAAAAGCGGCTGCTTGGCTCCACGGCTTTATTATTGCCTTTTAAGTAGTTAAACTCAGCCCAGGTTGCTTGGCTCTGGGCTGTTATTGCCTTACGGGCTATTACCTCCGGGCTGTTTAGGCTCTCTCAAACTAAGCTGTTGGGGCTCTGGGCTATTATGCCTTTTTGGCTTGGTTAAGCTCTGGCTTGAGCCTTGGTTCTTAGGCTATTGTGCCTTTTGACAATTAAGCTCCAGCGAAATTGCTTGGCTCTGAGAACATTGTGCCTTTTGGGCTATTACGCCTCTCGAGTTGTTTAAACTCTCTCAAACTAAAACATTGGGGCTCACGGGCCTGTGTGCCTTTTTGAGCGGTTAAGCTCTGGCTGAATTTGCAGCTCTGGGATGTTGTGCCTTCTGAATTTATTTTGCCTCTCAGGCTATTTATTGCTCCTTTGAGGCCCCGAGCTATTCGCTCTAGGCTGTGTGCCTTTTAAGTAGTTAAGCTCGGCCCGGGGTTGTTTGGCTCCCTCTTTTTGTCGCCTCTGCTTTTTTCCTTGTGTGCGGAAGAGCTTTCTCGTTTTGATATAAGAACTCCTTCATAGTTGATATACTTCTTGCTTTGTGAGCACCTGGAGTCATGGTGCTTTGTTGATTCTTTGAGATGGAAAACATCAGGTCCTTTGATTGTACTCCTAGTCCGACGATGAAAGAGGTGATGTCGAACTTCTCGTATGGGACATCCACCTTTAAAGACTTTACATTGAACCTTTGGACGTAAGACCTCAGGTTCTCCTGTGGCTGCTGCTTGATGGTTAGCAGGTGATAGCTCGGCTTCCTGTATGTCCGAGCTCCAATGAAGTGGGAGACGAACGCGATGGAGAGCTCTCTGAAGGACAAGATCGAGGATGGCGGAAGTTTGTTGAACCAGGCTAATGCTGGGCCCTTCAGTGTGATTGCGAAGGCTCGACATCGCACTGGGTCTTGGTATCCATGTAACTCCATCTTGTTCTTGTAAGTGTTGAGGTGATCTACTAGGTCCCTCGTTCCGTCGAACGCCTCGACTTGCGGCATTCTAAATTTTGCTGGGAGGAGGAAGTGAAGCACCTCGGTCGTGAATGGGGACTCGATTTGCTGTACTAAGGTATCCATAGGTAGGTCAGAACTTTCATAGCTTCCTTCATCTGCTGGCTCTGTCGGATGTCTGGAACCTCTGCTCCCATGATTGTTCCTCGGCTCCCTGCTGATAAGGGGTCGGTTCATTGCCTCTGTTATTCCTGTCAAGCCTCCCCCTATTGTGATCCTCTTCAAGGGATATATGGGGGTCATGTTCCCTGGCTCGGCTAGTTTTCTCGTCTCCCTTAGCGTCCCGAGGAGCGTCTCGAGTCATCGTTCTTCTTGCGGAAGGGTATCGCGACCTTGGGGGCAGCTAGCGGGGCCTCACAGTGAGCGTCGTAGGCCCATGCGGTGAGTTCCTCCCATTCTCTCGACAAGCAGTTGGTTGGTGAGACGAAGTACCTCCGATGAGGGTGTTTCCGGTTGTATATATTTATCTGGAAGATTTGGTGTGGCTCACAAACCATATTTGATCGATACCATCAGTCACTAAGTAATAAGTTTTATTTGTAAAGGCGCCGTTGCCACCGAATGATGTCAGTGATGATGCTTTTCAACGGCGGGCTGACCGCGAGGTTATAGTAGTCATTGACCTCTGGATGTCTTGACTCACTCTTGAAAATAAGAAGAAAAAGGATCGTGGGGTTGCATTACTCTCGATCACCTAGTCGGTTCTTCGGTGGAAGAAAATCAGCCTTAGGGAATGAATTTTTGTGCATACCTTTCACCGATGAGGTGACCTAGTATTTATAATGGATGATCATGATAACTTTCCTAATTGGATGATGATACAAATATTTCTCCCATTAGGTGAGGGATTTTCTTTTCTTATCGTTAACCGATTAATAAGGGATAATTGATAACTTTCCTAGTTGGATGATGATACCATATTTCTCCCGTTGGGTGAGGGATTTTCTTTCCTTATCGTTAACCAATTAATAAGGGATAATTGATGAACAATTATTAGGAAATATCCTACTTCCCTAATTGGTGGAGATTTATTTAGGGAAGTTGGGTATTTTCCTTTAATACGGGTTCTTTACATGTTTACGTCACCTGCTTCTCAGACGGGGTGAACCGGGTCCCCGGCCTAGGCATTCGTGTTTGGGCATATTTGGTGGGCCGAACTCTTTTATGTCTTTTTGTGGACTGCTTCTTTGTCCTCTCAGAGCCTAGCTTTTGGGGTGACATCGAGCCCCGAAGCACGTGTGTTTTGGACCCATCATATATACATATATATATATATATATATATATATATATATATATATATATATATATTGGTTTTAAGAAAGAAATTAGTTTACAAATATCTCTATAAAAATAACATTATATAGATGATAAAAATAATACCGAAATGTTTGAAAGAAAAAATCAAAAATGAAATGATCAATAAAACATATATTGATGTTATTATATATATATATATATATATATATATATATATATATATATATATATTAGTTTCAAAGAAAGAAATTAGTTTACAAATATCTCATAAAATAACATTATTTAGATGATAAAAAAATGTCTGTGAAATGTTTGAAAAGAAAAATCAGAAATCGAAAATGATCAATAAAACATATGTGATGTTACATTTTATTGATTAAAGATTAGGCACGATAAAATTTGTCATGTTTGACCCGTCCATTATTATCCAATATCTTAATTTTAGGTCTCCTTAATTATTTATTGGAAGACTCAAGTATGTGTGTGTGTATTTCTTCGTCGATCAATTTTTATAACTCTACGGATATTCGACTAAACGCATGGTTCGACCCGAGCCATCAGGAATCATAAGCTCCGAGGATGACTTACTGGTTGATCCAGGTAGTGATTGCTTGAGAAAAAGACGTGATCATGGTTGAGTCATCCATGATGGTACTTTAAAGAGATGGTGAGCAGTGCGATCAAAATATTACATTTGATATTACGATTACTTTGCAATTGTATGGATTGGAGGTGGAGTATATGTGGAGAAAGTCAAGATAGATAGTATTAAACCTTTCGTCATATTCTATGGATCGCCGAACAACATGCCAATGCTATCGTTTGATGGGATGGCGGCGAAGTTCGGGATGGTTGACAGGCATGGAGGATTCCATTTAGAATTGACATATTCTTCATCGGAATGTTGATGTGTGTATTATTGTATGAACATGACATTGTATGTCTTAGGTGGGGGTAGCCCTTGTGAGTTATCCTTGCGGGCATTGTTCACCATTGGGACCCCCTTTTAGGTGCGAGTTGTATGCAGCGATTGACCCTCATGCGGGACTACGAGGTGTTGAAGAAATCCAGTGTGGCTTTGAAACCTTTTGTAAAAACTAGATTTGACATGTAATATTTTGTATATAAGAGAGTTATAGCTCGAACTCTTATGAATTGTTTTGAGAAATTTATATATTTTTCTTAAATATATATGCATGAATGGATCCCGATGAATGGGATGCGTCTACGGTGAGCCTATCGAATATCACGATAACCCGCAGGTATTCGATCGTTGGTTGTCAATGGGACCCACGGGTTTGGGTTGTCACGGCTTAGTATCGAGCTTAGGTATCTGACTACCTAGGGATTGAGGGCATGGGCTAGGCTGGACCCATTTATGGTGCATCGTGCGATCCGCTGACATAGTATCGGGAGCTTGGGTTATCTACGAATGCCTAAGGCTTGGTGGGCATAGGTTTAGGACATACGGTTCTGTTACCTCGTCTTAGGTTATGAATGCCTGGACTCAATGTACGATGTATCGTATTGCTTGGTATCAAAGTATTCATTGTGCATTCTTGTGAATCGATGTGTGATGATTGTGTTATAATGTGTGTTACATATTATTATTAGTTATATACATGATAGGTTGTATATAGAAAGCGAAGAACACTAGGGTTAGAGAACAAAACCTTAGGGTTTGGCAAATAAATGAGCATGATAATCACGGCGATATTTACTAGTGTTTGGCGTATGCACCCTTGTGAAATAAGAAAAAAAATCCACGTCTTCTTTGAATTGGCGTGTGTGAAAGAATTGAACTTAGAGGTTGAGACCTTGGAAAAGCTGTTGCATGTAAGCTATCCCCTAGGAACTAGGGTGAGTGTTGATATGATATGTCGGGATTGTGAGTTAGATATCTTCGAGATCCTACTCATTGTGGACCTTATGGTCATGGACATGTCGAGTTTGAAGTCATCCTTGGGATGGGTGGTTTGATAACTAGAGTCTTCATTGGTTGCGATCGTGGGAGGATTCTTTGCATACACCACGGAATGGTGTTTGTCCACCCCAATCCATGAGCGGATGAAAGGCGCGAAACTATCTGCAGGATTCTTTGTACTAAGAAATGGTGATTAAGTGCATAACTAAATCAAAATATCATATCTGAGATACAAAAACAAAACTACCACTTAGTAGTGGTGTTTGCAGATGTCAACTACATACAGTCTTAAGTCCAATTTACATATATATATATATATATATATATATATATATATATATACAAAAAACAATACATTTACATTTACATAATTCGAGTGCAAAACCTCTTTGTGATGGACTCCTACTGGTTGTTGGCCCAACCGGTATGCGGGAAGATCACGGATGCCACTCCATACTGTCTCTGGACAAAACCGTGTAACAACGCTTAGTGGGAAACATATGACTTATCTTCATACACATGCACTAGTACTCATTTATAAGTGAGCATATAATAGTAACATATATCTGATAGCAAATATCGTAATTTTTCATGATTCATGTAATAAACTTATACATGCTTATGTAGTAGACTATACTTGTTGAAGGTCTCCGTAGAATTCTGAGCTATACTTGTATAGAACCGTGGGTACTACGAGCTTATCTTGTACATAGGTACCGTAGGTACATTCAAGCGAATGATGTACATTACTTTACTCTTATTAGTTATTTAGACTCTTAATATAACTGTTGAGCCTACTGGGCAGTAATAAAGTAAGGTAGGACCTGACCTGCAATAAGTACTGAAGGTCTGGTGCAATCTTGAGGTGCCGTGGCACAATGGGAATGCGGCATTGGCGAGAGTCATAGTCACACTAATCGGATAGTCTTGAAATTTTCTGTGTAGAGGCATGGTTAGAGTGTGGCACTAATGAGTACCAAGTACTATGCGTGCTGCCACGTAACAAAGGTACCGTGTCATTCAGCCGAGTCTTAGCGGAGTCCTACAAATTATAATAGTAATTTAGGGAACTTCCTATAATTATCCGCATATAGGCATTCAGTTTGTAACATGGCTTTATGCCTCGGGGGAGAGGTACGGTGAGTTTTTCACTTAGTTTCATTCTTATTTGAACCCCCGTTAGTCATTTATTAGGGTTCCTATACTATCGGTTTACGAATTTGGGGCTTAACAATGCAAGGGTACAAAAATCAAAATTTCTTCAGGCTTGTCGTCTACCGTACCACTGATCGATCTTGTGCGACTCTATGTTGAATGAATTAGATACCGTTTGATCGATCTGGGTACCACTTTGCCTCTTTCTAATGGGTACCGATACCACCTTTTGGTATGATGCCGAATTGCGAGTTACCTTAAAAATGATTTGCCATCTCTCGCTCACTTTTCAATAAACCTCCTCAATTCCATCCTACATCAAAACCCACCATGGAATCCACCCAGAACAACTCCAAAATGGTTCATAACCCAAACATAAACACAATAGGGGAAATTAAGAGGATTCCTAACTCCCAACAACTATTCATACACCCAAATAAAATAACTTACATGATTCTCCACAAATCCATAGAAATCCTTACTTCCAAAACATCTCACATACATATTCTACAAGTTCTAACAGCAACTACCTAACACTTATAATGGTGGGTTGGAACTTCTCATAAAAAACCTGAACAAGTAGATCAGAATCCAAGAATCCATACCATACAAATCCATACAAATGTTCACAAATCCATACAAAACCATAGCAATCCATACAAACCCATAGTAAATAGCCTGTAAATCCTCTTCTCCCTGCTTCACGTAGAAGCCTCCCGATCCCCCGAATAGAGACTGACTTGGTCTTATCCCATTTGATTTTAATTTTCCTTTTGTACTTTGGTCTTCAAACTCCCTTCTATTTGTACCACAACTTATGCCATTTCTATAATAGCATCTCATCTTCTTATCTTATGACTTTATATCTGTTTGACTAAATTCCCACTTTTACCCTTGTATCTTGTACAAATTCCGAGTTTCGAAATTTTCTCACTTAGAAAAATAATAATTGAGAAAAATTTCAAAATGCACTTATAATATACCCTAATTATGTTTAAAAACGACTAGGGTTTATTTCGAGGTGTTACAGTGTTTGTGTTGTGTTTCAGGGAGACAAGCACGGTGCTTTACCCTAGACCATGTATAACTCTAGGTGGCACAGACAGTTGATGGGTTGGCTTGCAAGCCTTACTCTAGAGGACGAGATGAGACAGGATTTGAGTCTACCTCGGGAAGTTTGCGAATTCGGGGATGTCTTTCCGGATGAGCTGCGGGTTACCACAGCAGAGGATGTAGGCTTTATCATCGGGTTACCACGGTATGGCTTGCCCGTTTCTATGACTCGCATAGGATGGCGCCCGGTTGAGTTGTAAGACTTCCGAGGTCGGATCTGAGGTATTTGATGAAGGTTTCATTAGACCGAGCACTTCACCTTAGGGTGCTCCGGTTCTATTTGCTAAGGAAAAGGACAAGACCCTTTGACTGTGCATTAACTATCGACAGTTGAATAGGGTTATGATCAAGAATCGATATCCTTTGCCGAGGATTGATGATTTATTTGATCGGTTAGAGGGTGCGAGTGCCCTTTCACCAAGATAGATCTCGTTAGTTTATCATCGGTGAATTGGAGATATCCTAGACGGCGTTCGGAATGGCGTTAAGACTAGGTTCCGCGATGATACCTTCGGATTGTGAATGTGCCAGCAACATTCATGGATCTCATGCATAGGGGGTATTATAGCCTTATTTATATCGGTTGGTAGTCTTCGGTGACGACATCTTGATCTACTCCAAGATGGAGGAGGAGCATGAGGATCATTTGAGGATTGTTCTCCATGCCCTTAGAGAACATCGATTATCGCCAAGTTCGATGTAAGTGCGGTTTGTTGGTTTCGCGGGTGAAATTCTTAAGACATGTAGTGTCGGCTTTGGGTGTATTAGTGGACCACGAGAGGTAAGGTATGAGTTAGGAGAGGTCGAGTCAGTCTTTGAGATGCGCGGGTTTCTTAGGATTGGTAGGAGTCTTGCTAGAGATTTATTGAGGATTTCTCGACTAGTTGCACCTATGACCGAGAAAGAGATCAAGTTTAGTGGAATGACTAGTGTGAGAAGGCATTCCAAGAATTGGTGGCTGATTAGTGCCACATTGATTATACCCGAGAATGAATAATATTTATAAACCCTAAATTCCTCCCTCTTGCCGTGGCAAAAATAACGCAGTATAGGTAACTCTAGAGATTCGAACTCAGGGGATGGATTTTCTTCGTGTAAAATGATTGCCGATTGGCTCGAAATGGTGAGGTCGGTTTGGATTTTAAGGTTTTGTAAGCGATTCTGGGTTGAAATGTTTGTGAGCGAAAATAAAGTGAACTAAAAATATGAAAAGAACTCCTTGAAGCATGTTCTTGGGGTTGAGTCTAAGGTAAATAGGGTCCTCGGGTCCTTTTCCTCACGTTGGGGAGGATGACATATAGTCATTTCCCGAACCGGATCTTCATTTGGCCATAAAAACTGAACCCTTATAATTTTTCCTTTTGAAAAATGGCATTTAATGAGCATAAATGCTCCCAGACATGCGAACACACCTCCTAAACCTACCCTACAGTAACTAATAGAGGGCAACTAATCGGATGTCAGTGGATCTAGCAATAAGCACCCACTGAACCCAAAAAGCTTGCCAAATACAAGTTAATCAAGGTATATTTAAGTGGTTTAACCTAGAGTGAGAGATAGAAGAATAAATGAACATAAATGCTAGCATTAAAAACGTGAGAACCGTTAGTTTACCTTAGTTCTAAAGCTGAGTAGCCCTCCTCTTCAAGAATGGAGGGGGTTTAGCCAACCATCCCTTGAGTTGTCATCCTCAAGGGGTGTTTGGTGAATGGAAAATATCTGAAAGGAAGAAAATGAAAGAAAAGGAAGCGGCGGGAAAACTTACTCCTGCTCTGTATTTCCACCCAAAAGTCCACCAAAAAAATCGATCCTCCTTTCTACAAGGGTTCGAGCTTATATAAAGCTCTCATAAGAAAAATACCAAAAATACCCTCAATTCACACTTATACATGAAGGGCAAAAAAATGGGAAAAAGGGAGTAAAAGGAACGCCAGTCAATGTCCAAGGTAGCATGAGCGATTGCGGAAGGCAATTTCGCACGGTGCGGTACCGCACCATGGTGCTAAATTTTCGCATTGTGGTGCGAAATTCTCTGCTTCTCTTCTTTCTATGCTTTTGCTCCTTCTTTCCTTCTGATTCTGATCTGCAATGTTGAGTTCAACTCGAATTCTTCGTGGTTGGATCGATGCAACAAATTTGGCATCAATAGCTTGCAAAAACTACAAAATTAGCCACAAAATGAGATCAGTAGAATAGTTGGGACCTTAATGTGAAAATCGGGTTAATTTGGTTGATTAGTACACAAAAAGCGCTCAAAACCTACAATAAATATGGCTCAAAATAACACTTTTTGGGCATTAGTCAGTGGCTTACGTCAACCCCTATCCTGATAGTCCCGAAAAAGGGATAGATGTACACAATGTAGTACGATGCTTCTAGGGCGGGCTGGATGTGTTTTATGCGATCGAGAGGGTGGTAGCTTGTGTTCTAAGCGGCTAAGGGAGCCTAAGCGAATTACCCCACATGACATGGAGTTGTAAACATAGTCTTTGCCTTAAAGATTTAGGCGCCCTTATCTATATAGTGAAACGATTCAGTATTCAGACATAAAATTAAGTATATCTTTACACAACGAGACCTCAACATGAGGCAGCGCAAATGGATGGAGTATCTAGAGGATTATGACTTCCCTTTGCATTACCATCCTGGTAAGGCAAATGTGGTGGGCGATGTGCTGTCCGGAAGCCACGAGCGGCTGAATGTAACTCTAAGAATGGCGGATCTCGAGTTTCGGGACAGTTTAGACTACGGTACAATGGTCGAGCTTAAGAGTGTTTAAGGTAGTTTAGTGGCTCGCCTTCCCCATTAGTAGGGTGATTGAGTCTAAGGCAAGACAAGATATCATTCATCGGGAATAGGTATGGTCGAATGCAGTGATGAAGGCTGTTTATTCACATTGATGATAACCTTCGGTATAGGGGACGGGTTGTGGTTCCCCAGTTGACAGATCTGAGATAGGAGATTCTCAAGGAGTTCCATTGCTCTTGTTTTGTAGTGAATCTAGGTGGAACAAAGATGTACCGAGATCTTCATCGTTAATATTACTGGAGTGGGATGAAGAAACATATGGCGGACTTTGTTCAGCGATGTCTCATGTGTCAGCAGGTAAATGCTGAGCATTAGAGACCAGTAGGGTTACTATAGCCTCTAGAAGTAGTCGAGTGGAAGTAAGAACATATCACGATGGATTTTATGTCTCACTTGTCACTAACATCGCGGAAAGCATGATGTGGTGTGGGTGATGAGTGGTTAGATCGCAAGAGTCGGCACATTTTTACAGTTGTGTAGATGACCTTCACGCTAGAGGGTGCAGCAGGTTACATCTGAGATGGTGGAGTTACATGAGTGCTAGTCTCTATCGTGTCCGAACTAAGATCCTAAGTTTCTGGCTCACTTTTGGAAGAGTTTCCGAGAGCCGAGGAACGATTGATGATGAGCCTTTGCTTTTCGTGCAGACCAGATGTGGCTAGTCGAAGAGGACCATATAGGTTTTGGATGACATGCTGCGGGCATGCGTCCTAGATTTTAAGGGTGGCTGGGGAGAGCATTTTCCCTTAGTAGAGTTCACCTGCTCATGATTATCAAGTGAACCTTGGATGGCACCCTATAGGGCTTTAAATGGGAAGCCATGTTGATCTCAGATTTGTTGGACAAAGGTGGGAGAGATCCGCCTGGTCCGGTTGATTAGAAACCTGCGAGAAGGTGGATTTGATCTGAGCGTCTTCTCTCACGGCTCAGGCCAACGAAGGATTCACGCCAGCAGGTGGAGACGACCTCTAGAGTTTAAGGCTGATGATCATGTCTTCTTGAAGGTGATGCCTGAGATGGTGACGGTTTGTCCAGTGAGGGAAACTATCACCGGGTATATCGGCCCAGCAATATACTCAAGAGGTGGAGTACAATTGCATATCATTGGCTTTATCGTTGGTTTCATCGGTGTCGAGGTACATTCCATGTCTCCATGCTCAGTACACTCGAGATCGACTCGTATGTGGATTAGGGCGATCTTGTTATTGATGTGGATGGGACCTTCGAGGAGGGACCAGTCAAGTTTTGCGAGGGAAAACTGTGAAGTTGGTAAAGGTGTTGTGGCAGAACTACGAAGTGAAAAAGACAACATAGGAACGCGAGGACACGATGTGTGCCACTTATCCTTTCTTATTTAAGGATGCAGGTATGTTGTTTAGTCATTTCGTACTTGAATGAATGTTGCATATGCATGAGATTATAAGAGGCCATGTGTGTAATTTTGAGGTGAGAATTTTTTAAAGGAGGGGGGATGTAAAACCTAGGAAACATGCAATTTTTCTTAAAAATGGTAAAATGTAATTTGCTGCTGAAGTACAGGTTGAAAACTTGAAATTTTCTAGATCTCGGATGACGAAACGGACTTCACCGTTGGATTCGTCTCGCGAAATCTAGATACCCAGTCAAATTTCGTTGGATTTCGAGATAGTCGGAATTTCAAGTATTTCAAGGAACAGGTGTCGGACGACACATGGAGTGGTGCCACATGGCATGACCATGTGGATGCCCATGGCAGAAAGCAGAAGAGTTCATGGCATGGGAATCATGTGGTGTGGCATTTATCACCTAGTGCATGTGTCCATGTGACACGTGGCACATGGAAATGAATCATATGAAGACACATGTCATGTGAGAGGAATAGGAAAGTGAGAAGTTTCCTCTCTTTGGATCAAACCAAGAAACAATTTAGTGGTGGAGAAAAGGAAAGAAGAAATAAAGAAGAAGAAAAGGAAAAGGAAGAAAGGAAAAAGAAAAGGAAGAAAGAAAAGAAAGAAGAGGAAAACAAAAGAGAGAAGAGAAAAAAAAAATCCTTGTGTGGGAAAGGGAAAAAAAAAGAAGAAGGGAGAAACGAGAGCCCGTCGTACACTCTCCGGTTCCTGATGTTCTGACGGTTGGAAGTCAATAGGCTGAGAATTAAAGTTGGTCTACTCACCGAGAGCTATGAGTAGGTGCCAAAAACAAAAATAGCTAGGGTTTTCTCCTACATTGGTTCCTCTTGATCTAAGGGTCATTAATGGTCGTGTGGTTTAGCCCTAACCATGGGTATGAGTTTTCGGACGTTTAGACTATTTTTAGGGACAGTTTTTAGGCTGAGTTTGAGGACTGTTTCATGGCTGAATTTATAGTGTAAAACCTATGAAAAAGTTACATTTAAATTTTTCAGAAAAATAGCAAAATGGTAATTTGCCGGAATAGTCCTAGAGGAAAAGCTAGGATTTTTTCTAGATCTCGGATGACGAAACATATTTCAGCATTGGAATCGTCTTGCGAAATCTAACACCTTAGTTGAATTTCCTCCAATTAGAGACGGTCGATTTTCCGCATTGCGGTATGGGAATGGACCAATCACAAGGTGCCATGTGGCTTTTTGACTTGTGGATCATTGGGCTGAGTGTCACCTTTGTGGTGCATGGAGGTGAGTGGTGTGTGTGCCAGCCTTCGGGGGCCCACAGGCTCCACGAAATGCCATGTGTCTAGCCTGCATGGGATGACTGAGTAGTGGAATGACGGGAGAATGGATCAAAACCAAGAAGTGCTAGAACAAATGGGTGAACGGGGTGAGAAGAGGAGGATTGTTGTTGGGCAAGCTCAGTTCATGAATTGAGGAAGGAAGGAACGAGAAGCGAAGAAAGAAGAAGGAAGGAAGGAAGGAGCCAAAACCTCCATTGTTTTGCAGGTTGAAGGATCAGGACTTGATTCCCACAAGCTAAAGAGGCAGGTATCTCTCCTATTTGGTTTATTCCTTGCTTGGGGCCATGGAAGTGGCATTTAATTTAGTATGTGGTTGTGACCCTCAATGGAGGAGATTTTACGTATAAATTAAATGTTGTGTTTTTGGTGAGATGTTATCAGTTTTTTCCTTCAACCCCATGAGTGTTTTGGCCATGCTTGCCATCACTCCTCCCCAGGTGAATGATTCGATTCTTCGGGTAAACTAGACTCATAGGAGACATATGTCCTTGAAATAGGTCATCCAAAAGTTCGTCTTTGGACTCATAAATGCATTCCAAGGAGAGCTATGTTCAGAAAGTTTCTAGTCTGTTTGGCTTCAGTGATCACGTTTAAAACAATGTTTAACCTTTGTTCTCCTTGCTTTTTTATCGGTTTTAATTCATAAATTTTGTGACTTTCTTGGGTTAATCTCTACACTCAGTTGTGATGGTATGAGGCTTGAATTTAAAGCCATTGTGAATTGTCGATTAAGTTGCCATCTCTTGGTTAAGAGATGACATGATGTCTTTGGTGTGTGTTCCAATAATTGGGATTTGTGTGTGTTTAATTGAATATGGACATCTTGGCGTCTTCAGGTTGTGGGGTGATATATCATTTCGGCACAGGTGTGTGAGTTGTGTCATTAAATTGCCAATTGAGTTAGGAGCGTGGAGATGCATGCTTGTGTGATGCATTGAATATGAATGTGTGGAATTCTATCATAACAGCATGAGTAATGATATTAGACTAAACATATGAACTGTTGTGTGCATTTAGACATAGTCGTTCATGGTACACGAGATGGTGTATGGTATATGTTATCCATGTAGAGGTCATCTTGCATGTGGCATGGTATAAAGTGCAATGGCACATTTGCATTGCATAACTGCACGACAAACATCTCATTTCATGGGTGTGGGTGCATTGGTTGCAAATTAACACTGCGTATGGTGTTGATGGTGTGGGCTCGGGAAATGGACAATGTCGAAAATTCAGCGGTTTATGAGACGTCGATGCTTTAGTAAAGCGATTTATCGAGCGTCTAATGCTTTTGAATTAAAGCGGTTTATCGAGCGTCAATGCTTTTGGATTAAAAGCATTTATCGAAGCGTCAATACCTTTTAATTAAAGACGATTTATTAGAGATGGCCCAATGCTTTTGAATTCGCGGTTTATCGAAGATTGTCAATACTTTTGAATAAAGTGATTTAATGAATTTTTAATGGTTTAAATTAATACAATAATTGTTTTGGAAAATGGTTTACGCATCACGCACGAGAATCATGGGTGTGTGGTATGATGGTGACTCGGGTTTATTACCTAGTGGCACATTGGGGAATGGAGCCCGGAAAGGCTCGGTACATGGGGCATGTAGAGTGTCATCTCATATATGGCATGTAGGATTCAAAACCTGGATACATAGTCTCGATTGGAATGTTTGTGTGACTGTGACACGATCATTTGCATGTGCACCTAGGTGGGGAGTAGCCCTTGTAGGTTTTGTCTCTATTGGGTGCGTTAGCTCACCCCATCATGGGACCCCCCTTTCAGGTATAGGGCCCATGCAGGTAGACGACGCTCCTTAGAGTCGGGATCTTAAAGCGGACCGGATTGTGGCCTTGACTTGATGTTTTATTTATGTATGAGGGCTGAGTAGTTTTAATACATATCCTGTTTTGTATATTAGAACACACTTGGTTCTAATAGATGTATATTTTTATACCATATGTGAGAGTGTTGTGCTCGGACTCTTGAGACAGTATAAAAGGTTCTGTATATTTATGAATTAAATAAGAAGGAATGAGTCTCAACACATGTGGGTGTAATATTAGGACACTTGATATTCACATGTATTTAAAATTGGGTGTGGGACCCGAGTTTAGCGTCACATATAACCCCGACCTTGATCTTCAAAGTTGAAAATAATAATAATAATAATACTAATAATAAAAACATAGTGAAATTTTAATTTGAGTCTGGGTGTTTCCAAGGCTGAACATGTGGGTATGGTAGGGAATGGGTAGTTGTGTGGACTATTTTTGTGTGTAATCATTGAAAATTTTATAACATCTTTGATGTGTTGTAAATATGTTCATATAATTAGTGTATATATATTATCATGAATGGATGTATATTATGTGCTTTCCATATAATTATCCATGGTACTTGGCATAAAGTACCGTTTATTAATTGTTCCAAGTAGTGTTCATTATACATGTAACATGAGATAAAATGCAGTGACATTTTGCATTGTATATGCACGGGGGCATCGCATTGAGTTGAGTGTGTGTATATGGTTATAATCATTCATCATTCTTAGTGAATGGATGGTGAGCTCAGCACCTTGGACTATATCCAATGGAGTCTCACGGTTTCATGGCATAATATATACATATATATATATACACACACACACACACACACACACACACACACACACGCATGTATTTGAGCGCAACAAGTAAAGGGATAGATCCCCCCTTAAGTTGAAAGACCTAGTAGTTGCGGTTATACGTGATCCCTGTCGATGAAAGCTCGTAAAAATGTAGAAAGGCGTGTGGCATCCTACTATGAAAACCCAGAAATCCGTGGCCCACAAATGCATAAACACACAGGATTTGATTAAATCAAATGGACATTGGATGTATATCCAATGAGTTTTTTTTTATAAAACAAGATATTTTGTTTTGGAAAAAGGGTCATTGAATGAAACACTAATGTGATTTTCACGCTGGCATAAGCATGTGTAGAGTGTCGGTGAGGACTTGGGACATAGGGCATGTGGAGTCTCATGTTGCATGGCATGTAGTTCCATTTAGAATTGAAATATTCTTCATCTGAATGTTTATGTGTGTATTATTGATATAGACATGACATTGTATGTGCACTTAGGTGGGGAGTAGCCCTTGTAGGTTTTATCCTTACTGGGCATTGCTCACCCCCTCGTGGGATCCTTTTAGGTGCGGGTTATATCTGAGCGGTTGGGGCTCATCCGAGGACCGCGGATGTGAAGCGGCTGTGGCTTTGAGAAACCTTTGTAAACTAGATTTTACAAGTAATATTTTGTATATAAGAAGTTGTAACCCAGACTCTTATGAACTATTTTGATAAATTTGTATATTTTATAATATATATTTATGCATGAATGGATCTGGTGAATGGAGCATTGATCGGTGGTATGCGGGATATCGTGCAGGTGATACAGCATTTTTTTTTTTTTTTTTTTTTTTTTTTTTTTTTTTTTGTTGACGGGTTGTCAACAGGACCCCCAGGGCAACCATAGATGACAAATTAACCTGGATGTAATATAATCTTTAGAGTCAAACCTTTCACCAAGGACAGAAAATGGGTTGAATTTTAACTCATTTGATGTTAAAGCCATGATAAAACATGTTTTCTATTGTTAGGAAATATACATATATTCTATCGTACTAGGTAAGAAAATTGGTATATTAAAAAAAACGAGAGATTTATTTCAACTTTCTATTAAGTCGATTTTGTTACAAATATGAGTAGAATACATTTTACATGTGCGCTCTTATAGATTCCGATCAGCACATTCTTGATATGTTCTTATACTCCTTTTGTCAATCAAAGATGTATGGGGCTTGAATTTCTTATACAGGCGAGAATGACCAAGGTCTCTCGCATCTAATACCTACTTTTACCACATTACGACAACAATTATCATCTAGAATCTTGGATGGATGAAATATATGTTTATAGATTTGTAATCCACATCATTTTCCTAACCCTTAAAAGCATTTAACCACCACAGTATGAAACCAACAAAGGGGGCTCGAGTAAGGATTTCACCAAACCATGGAACTTCCTTATTATTCTCATTCCATGGATCATAGCATAGTCATGGTATTACCGTAGGAAAAAGGACACCATCATTGCTAGAATCATACATTAACCTCATAAATCTATTAATTATTTCAACTCAATATTCTCTTCCTTTAATTGTTTCTTAGAATGACAGAATAGATCTATGGAGGTAAGTGCATATTCACATCCATACGTGTGTGTGTGTGTGTATATATATATATATATATATATATATATATATATATATATATATATATATATATATATATATATATAGAAAGAGAGGTGAAGAGTTGAAATAATGCTTTTAGTATAAATTGCATTCTTACCTAATGAGTTTATTTTAATTTTATTTAATGGAGATAGTAAATAGAAACATTTTTGTATAGATAGATAGTAAGGGCTTGTTGTGATGATAAAAAAACCTAATAAGTTTAACACTTAAACTTGTCCTATTTATTATTTTTGAGAATATTCTTTTGGAATAATTATATTTACATTGTAATTTCTATTAACAATCTTTTATTTGTACCAAGCACAACCTTTTAATTGTACAATAGTAAAGATTGCTAATAAAAATATGATTTATATTAGGATTTGACAAAACCTTTACCAAATCATATTATCCCTTGTTGTAACATGCCCTACGAGAAAAAGTGTAAGGTTTTTTCATATCTTGGTTTGTCTCTACTTTTTTCTTATTCTCTTTTTTCCAATTTCAATAGCATGCTAAAATTCTCTTTTAATAACTCTTTAACATCTTGGTTAGGTTTAATTTCCGATATGGATATTTCTATTTGTAAGAATCTTTATGTGTATTCTCTAGTTTTGGTTTTTGGGGGTGGTAATTGTTTCTTTACCCCTACAACTTTTTTGTTCATCCTTCTTGGCTCTCCTTGTATACCCATGTATATGTTTGGGCTACCTTTTGGCTATTTTTTGCTATATGATATATTCATACTCTTTGCCGATAAAAAAAAAATCTATTTAATAGTTCTAATTTCATACATTTAGATCAATTTGCTACAAGCTAAATAATAAAATGCTTCATATAATATATTAATAAAAGTTTACAAGATAAATAATAAAGACTTATAGTTTTTCTTCCCTCGCTTTTCTTTACTTTGTTTTTTTCACCTCTTTCAAATAGCAGGTTTAGTTTTTTTCCCGTTAGGTTAGGTTTCTTCCATCTTTCAGATGGGTTTTCTTCCTCCTTATATTTCCACCAAAATAATAAAAATAAGATTTGATAAGGATTGATGGGTCATAAATGGAAAAGGGTTATAAATTGAAGTTTTTTTTTGGAGTTACAGGACATATATATATATATATATATATTGGTTTTGTTTTTAGAAAGATAGAATGGTAGTTTTGGGTTATAGCTTTTATTATAATAATTGGTGTTGGAAATAGTGAATGAAATTAATGACATTCACTCAATAACTCTTTGTTCAGTATTCTATGAATTTCAGTTATATGAAATTAATGATGTTCAATGAATAATTCAATTCATGACATTCAATGAATAATTTAATTCGGAATTTAATGAATAATTTAATTCGGAATTCTAAGGGTTTGGGAAGCTAAAAAGGTTTGACATTCAATGAATAATTTAATTCGAAATTTAATGAATAATTTAATTTGGAATTCTAAGGGTTTGGGAAGCTAAAAGGGTTTGACATTCAAAGGCGGATCTCTCATTTTATAAAGGGTTGGTTGCAGAATTATTTAGTGGGTGTCTCAAAAAAAGGTCATCGGTCTCAGTTTTCCTTCCTTCGTCCTTTTGTTGGTGATAGTGCGAGAGCACATCATCAAACACAATGGCTGAGTGGAAAATGATGTGCTTTTGTCGACCATTCGACAACCGTTTATCTGAGGAGACAACGCCTTAGGAATATCAAAGCACCAATGGAAGGCAATTTGTTTAAATTATTAATTTCACAATGCTCAATTGTTCTCTACTTTGGTTTTATTTCTCTTTCACTTTTTTATTACTTCATGATTTATTATTGGTGTTATTCGATTTAACCATCTTTATCTGGTGCAATTTTTCCTAACAATTGGTACAAGATCAAAGTTAAATAGAATATTTTCTAGGATAAGTATTAAACCATTACTTATTGTTATGATGTTAGGATAAAAGTACCAAAACAAAATTATCGCGGCAAATTATCCTCGCATAAAAAATTTAATTAAGTGGAAAATTCAGGGCATATGCCACTTACCTACGACTTATGCTCAGTCTAGGTGCATGTATGGGAAGGTGAGGCGTTATAGGTAGGAGTGTAGTTGTTTGGTGTGACTATCGGCGATAGTTAGTAGCGATTATAAATTATTGCTTGATAAAATAGTTGATTAGGAAGTAACATTGAAATAAAAATAATAATATATAGAAATTATAACAATATATAACAATAAATTAAAAAAAATATGATTTTTATTTAACGAAATAATATTATTTCATAAATAAATAAGAATTTATGAAAATTTTCTGTAATTATCTTTTGTAATATTATTTATAAATTTATGAATACATTTCATTTAATGATTATTTATAATTTCATAAATAAAAAAAAAATAAGTAATGGTTATAATCATAAATAAAATATTGTATTTATAACTATAAAATATTTATTTATTTCATATATTACTTTTATCAGTGAATAATTACCATATTATTATATAAAGCATACAAAATAATATAATATTTTATATTATTTATAGTTTATGAATTAATTTAGAATATTATTTCATAAATAAAATAATATGAAATTATACAAATTTAACCATAAATGATATTATTTCATAAAAATAAAATAAAATATTTATAGTTATAAATTTTATCATTTTCATATTATTATTTTACAAATATAACATGAAATATTTAGAACCACAAAAAATTCATATTATTTCATATAATTTATAAAGCTATAATAATACTAATAAAAATCTAATGATGACTAAAAAGGAAATTTTCTATTTTAATAAGACGAATAAAAAAAGCTCACCATTTGTAGCTTTTTACATTATAACTTATTTAGTACGATCGGCTATCATTAGCTCTAAAGTATTTACCAAGTAGCCTATAAAGTTCGTGGAGATAGATGCACCTATCACCTCAATAAACACTCTCGAAATCTATTTCATAACTCTCGAAATATTTTATTAATTTGGAACATGTCATCGAAAATAATGTGTATAATATTTTATTCTAAATCATTCATATATTTATTTAATTATTTATAAAAAATCATTAGAAGATAACATAAAGATGTTCTCAAAATACCGATATTTTTTTCTTAATTTGTATCAATTATTTTATAAAACAATCATTGAAGATAACATAAACAATCATTAGAAGATAACACATATGAAGGGGTCCCACGATGGTGAGCAATGGCCAGTAGTTGAATTTTACTACATTGAATTTACTCCCCACGTAAAATGCACATGCAATGGCATCCAAACATCACATATTCCATACAATTTACAATTTGTCATGGAATAATTTATATCATCATGAAATGTTTCCATGCTGTACCCCGTCACTCGTCGACTCCCTCACACATGCTTATGTCAAGTCTTGAAAATCATCAGTAGCCTGTGACACCCATATACCGAGCCTTTGTTTGCTCACCAACACCCAATGCAATTTTCCATTGGGTAACAAATCCCGAGTCAATCCCGACTCCTATTGTAAAACCTGAGAAAATTCTAATTTTCTGAAAAAGGGTAAAATGGTAATTTCGGTCAAAATCTGAAAATTTTCTAGATCTCGGATGATGAAATGGACTTCACCGTTGGAATCGTCTCGTGAAATCTAGCTATCATGTCGAATTTCGTCGAATTACGAGACAGTCAGAATTTCACGTTTTTCGAGGCATCGGGTGTCGGGTGTTGTATGACGGCTCTTGAAAGACATGTGATGTGACAAAAGTCACCTATTACATGTACCCATGTGACACATGTTGCATGATTAGTGAGAGGATGGAGATGAATGGCTTAGATTAAGCCATGTGTCAAAAATCCAAAACTTAAGGACACAAATGGAATTATTGAAAAGTTTAAATGAATAAGACAAGAAGAAATAGTCTTCTTCCTCGCCAAACAAGAGAAAACGTCATAGTGAGTGGGAGATTCAGATTTTAGAGAGAGAAAGAGTGACTTCTCTCTAGATTTCCCGGCGTTAAGACCGTTGATTCTCGACAAAGCAAGAAGCAAAGTTGTTCTAGCGGCCCGAGGGATTTGCGCGTGAACGGAATTTTGTGGAGTTAGACAACTCCAAGAATGAGGATATTTTCCTACTTGGTTTATTCTTTGGCTAAAATACATTTTATGGATGGAGGTTTTTGAGGCTGGAAGAATTTGTGTCCGAATCTCAAAAAATCTTTGAATAGAGTGAAGAAATCCCACACCCTTGTGTGGCGATCAAGCAGTCTGAGCTGGGTTTCACTTCATTTACGTGATTGAGGATAATGTGATTTTGTATTTGTTGGCTGATTCAAAATGAATTTCTTTAGATTGTTGTTAGCCCGTGAGGCTAATTTTGGTGTTATTAATTGTAGATTGAATAACATGAATTGTGAATTAATTTTGTTAATATATACATGGAAAAATATATTAGCATGAATATTTTGGAAATGACATAGTATTCCATACTGCCGGGGCACCCTAGATGGTAGGTGTGAGTGCATGACATTAAAGAAATTGAAATAAAAATGAAAACGGTTGTGAAAGGAATTTCAATGAAGATTTTTTGAAGAATTGCTTTAGAGAGTGGTCCAACAGTTCATCTCGGAGGTGGACCCATGACTGTTCGGAAAAATTATCCAGCAATTCGCCTCGGAGGGTAGTCCAATATATTTACCAAAACTCGGTAGTGTGTTTTCAAGAATAAAATCTTTTGTTTTTAAAACTGTATTTTACTCGCATTTAGCTTAGGTATGTATGAGGGAGTCGGTGAGGACTCGAGACATGGGATTGGGCATGTAGACATTCAAGTAGGATCATGTATTTGCTTGAGTGTGTTTGGTTGCCATGACATGTGCACTTAGGTGGGGAGTTACCCATGTAGGAAATTATCACTACTGGCCATTGCTCACCTTGTCGAGGGATCATTATTTTAGGTACAGAGAGTGTACAGGAGGACGACGCTCACTAGAGGCCGTGTTTTAGAAGAAAGCCGGGTTGTGGCTTTGGTATTCATTTTGTAGAACATGTATTAAAACTTTAAATTTTGATATATGTTTTGATTAAGAGTATTGTAATAACTCTTGAACTATTGTAGTATAGTTGATGTATTCTTGATGAGTATTGATGTATGGGCCCAAGTGGCAGTTTTTACTCATGTACATGTCTCATGATATGAGACACAGATATTTCGCAGGTTGACGGGTGGTCAATGAGAGACCCCGGGATTGGGGTGTGTAGCTTGAATGTCAGGCTAAGGTGGTGATTACCTTGGACTCGGTGGGTGTAGGATTAGGTATACGATATGCCTGGAGCTCGATGGGAAACGGGTTAGATCATGCATCCTTTGTGCATTTTGATGGATTGTGATGTGTGATTAAATAGTTGTGTATGTTATGTGTTTGTGTGCATAGTGAATAGCACATAGGAAAAAAAAAAGTGTTGAGGAAAATCAGTAGAACCAAATAAATGTGTTGAGAAGAAATTTTTTTTTAAAGGTTTCATGAGTGTGTAAAAGCTTGAGGAAAAAAAAAAATTAAAATAAATTTTAATAGATTTATTTTGTTTTGCGAAACTAAAAAAAATATATTTTTGTAGTTTCTGATAGGCTGAAACAAATGAAAAAAAAAATGAAATGATGTGAAAGAAAAAAAAAATGTGTAGGAAACTTGGCTGAGCTACTACCCATTTACAGTTTGTGTTGGGTCACGATACAACAAACTATATCGTGACACAGGGCACTGGGGCGTGCAGCAAGGTGGCCATGACGACGAGGAGGCCACATACCGCGGCCCCACGCCTGCGACCCGGAAGGGCCGCGACCTGACTGGCAGCGCAGAGGCGTCTTGGCGGCGCCGCATGTAGTAGCGGCGGCTAAGCGAAGTCAGCGGTAAATGTTGTATCGTGGTGGAGGCGACCTTGTGTCGTGACGCGACCCTTAACCGCAGTGATCGCGGTGCCCGCCTGCGACCTGGCGTAGAAGTATTTGCGATCACCTGCATTTCGCGTCATGGCTTACGTCTCATGTCTACGGTTGTTATCGTGGCGAGGGCTGTCGCGGCGGCGCCAACACCGCGTACTTTCGCGCGTGACATGGCGAAGTGCGGCCCGCGACGCGGTCGGGCCGCAAACGCGACACGAGGCTGGAGGGGGCCCGCGATACGACCTAGCGCGCCCGACCACGGCGCCCAGGCGATGCGCTTCGGCTGGCGCGATCTTGGCGTGCGGCGTCGCGCCACGGCCTAGGCCATAGGTATTGTGCTGTACGCTCGACCCGGTTTTGACTTTCCGATTGCCTTGTTACGAGTCCGCTGTTTGGATCAACGATGAACCTTGTTTATGAGCAATGTTCACGAGGTTTTAAAATAAAATAAAATAAAATACAATAAAATAAAATAAAATAAAATAAAATAAAATAAAATAAATTTTTTTTTGTTGAATATGATTTAATATATGAACTTATTGTCTTGCATTACCTATGAATGCATGGACATTGTGTATAAAATGTTTTTAGTGTGTAAATAGTGTCTCGAGAATTTTGTGTTTGCACCTTAGAATCTTGCATTGAATCTTAACTTGTCATTTGACATTTGTAGATGGCTAGTCGGGAAGAGTAGAGGTCGTCCACGGGGTGGTGTGACACCACGAGTGTTGTGAGGCCTTTCTGGCGAGGCTGTGGATTATGGTACAGCGCCATTGCACAAGCTAGTGCGATGGGTGGCGGGGAGGTCAGAGTGGCCTCCGGAGGTTGAGGCACGTCAAATCTCAGGTCATTCACGGGGAGGCCCTCGATGGTGGCGGACCATTGGTTCATACGAGGTTGAAGGTATTGGAGGCTATGGAGGTGCCTCGATACGACCAGATGAACTAGATTTTGCATTCTGACTAGAGGTGAGGGCGAGTGTGGTGGGTGGTAGGCCTTTAGGGACTGAGCGATGACTTGGGCGAGTTCATGGTCTTTCGTAGGCCCGAATATTTTACGGACCTTTGCTTTCGTCATCGGCTTTCGGGAGTTCTAGATTTAGTAGGGGGACTATATTTGTGATTGAGTACGTGGCTAGGTTCCTGAGCTAGCCCATTTTACGTGACTATGTGACATGAGACTGGCTAAGGTCGTACGGTCGATAGATAAAGTTGTCCATTCGGGCGGGATTGTAGGACTCGCCTCACAGGACATGGACTCCATGGTGAGACTGCCTTGACCATAGAGAGAGATCGCGATGCTCAGGCACTTGGGATGCGGGTGTTAGTAGAAGGAAGGAGAGTGGTCTTTCTTCTAGTTCGGGAAAAGAAGCGGGGGCTTCTAGTTCACGTGGGTTCTAGGCGTGGTCATCGGGCCGAGGACAGATCGGGGTTTCGGTTAAGTGGGCGGATGGTGTGCTACCATTGCTGTGACCCGGACATATGAGGAGGATTGCCCCAGACAAGGATCTAGGGTTCGGGCGTGTAGTCCCGAGTGTGTCGGGCAAGCGATCCTGTCATGTTCTGCACACCCTAGTATGGGTTAGAGAGGGACACCCGGGAGTTCGGGGGCGTGTCTCGCCATCACCTGGCCCAGTCGGCCGGTCCGGCCCCGAGTTATGCAAGGTCGTTCTTGCTATCTCGCATGGGCGAGTATTGTTGATTATGGTCATCGCATTCATTTATCATTTGCATCGGTTGTGGTGAGTTGGGCTTAGAGGTTGAGGCCTTAGAGGGCCCTTGTATGTGAGTTCTCATATGGATTAAAATGAGGATAGGGATGATATGTTATGATTCTGAGTTAAGTCTTAGGATTCTACTCATGATGGACTGAGGGTCATGGACATATCGAGTTAAACGTCATCCTTGGGATGGATGTTGACGACTTCTGAGTCATCATCGATTGTGAGCGTAGGAGGGTTACCGCCTACACACAGGACGGTACTCGTATTGTATTTCAAGGGGACAAGCATGATATTTTGCCCCAGACAGTGTGCGAGTCCAGGTGTCATGGACAGTTGGCGGGTTGGCTAGAAGCCTGCAGAAGGGTTGAGGTGGGACCCGGACTTAGATCTACCTCGGTAGCTGAAAGTGATCTTTCCTAGATGAGCTCTTTGGGATTGCCTCCGTAGAGGGTTGTAGACTTCGGTGTAGAGTTACACCCTAGTACTTCGCCCATCTCTATGACTCCGCATAGGATGACACCAGCTGAGTTGCAGGAACTCAGAGTCTAGCTACAGGAGCTACTGAACAAGGGGTTCATTAAACCGAGCACTTCACCATGGGGCGCTCCGGTTCTATTTGCGAAGAAGAAGGACAAGACCCTTCGACTATGCATTGACTACCGGCAGTTGAATAGGGTTACGATCAAGAATCGGTACCCATTGCCGAGGATTGATGACTTGTTTGATCAGTTGAGAGGAGCGCGAGTCTACTCCAAAATAAAACTTCGCACTGGTTACCATCATCTGAGGGTTAGGGAGACAAATATCCCTAAGACAGCGTTCAAGAAACGTTATGGGCACTTTGAGTTTACAGTGATGCCCTTTGGATTGACAAATGCGCCAGCAGCATTCATGGACCTCATGCATAGGGTATTCCAACCCTATGTGGATCAATTTGTCGTAGTCTTTGTGGATGACATTTTGATATACTCCCAGTCCGAGTGGGAGCATGAGTATCATTTGAGGATTGTATTACAGTTGTTGAGAGATCATTAGTTGTACACCAAGTTAAGTAAGTGCGGGACACAACTATGAGGTGAGATTTTTAGGACACGTGGTGTTAGCATCAGGCGTGTCAGTGGACTTAGAGAAGGTCGAGGCGTGACTGAGTTAGGAGATTTGAAGTCGATCTTCGAGATACATAGTTTATTAAGTTAGCTGGGTACTGGGAGATTCATTGAGGATTTCTCGATTAATGGCTTTATGTGAGATTTGGAAGGAGTCGGTTTGATTGGGATGGCCAAATGCGAAGGCATTCGGGAGTTGAGAAATAGAACTACTTCGGCTCCTATCTTGATAGTCCCGGACGGGGACAAGGAACATGGTGTATTGGCCGATTCCTCGAGGATCGATGGGTGTGTTTTGATGCGGTCCGGAGATTGAAGTAACTGTGGTTCCGTCGATTAAAAGAGATCATGGCGAATTACCCTTTACCGACATGGAGTTAGTGTTTGTAGTCTTCGCCTTGAAAATTTGGCGCCACCTATTTATAGCGGCGGTTCAAGGTGTACTTTCAGACCATAAAAGTCGAGTATATTTTCACTTGCGACGGGACCTCGTGAGGTAACACGGATGGATGGAGTTCTAGAGGGACTATGACTTCCTTTGCATTACCACCTGGTAAGAAGCCCAGTGTAGTGGCGATGCACTCGGTCGAGTCACGGGGGCATTGGCTGAGTATAGCTTCGGGAGTGGCGGATGCATGAGGCGTGGGACGGTTTAGACTCTGATCACGACAAAGCGGGCTTTCGAAGTGCGTTGGGAGTTTAGTGGCTACACCATCTACGTTGGCTTGAGTGATCGAGTCCCAGGGCGGGGCGGCGGAGATGGTGTCCATCGGGGATCGGGTATAGTCAGTGCGGTGATGAGGGCTGGACCGTCCACGCAGATGGTAGTCTTCGGTATAGAGGGTGGTCAGTGGTTCCCGAGTTGACCAATTTGAGAGGAGATTCTCAGGAGTTTCTTTGCTCTCGATTCGCCATGCATCCAAGTGGCCGCGAAGATGTACGGGATCTTGTCGTCGGTGATGCTGAATGGAATGAAGAGACACGTAGGGACTTTGTTCGACGATGTCTCAACGTGTGTCGGCGGGTTAGAGTGAGCACCGAAGCCGGCGAGGCTCGTCGGCCATTGGAGGTGGTGAGTGGAGGTAGAGACGCGTCCGCGATGGATTTTGTGACCCGCACTTTACGGACACCTCAAGGACATGATGTTATGAATTGATAGTGGTTGGCTCATAAAGTCGGCACATTTTCTAGTCGTGCGGATGACCTTCACATTGGAGAGATTCTATCGGTTGTATATTCGAGAGATAGTCAGACTACATGGAGTATGATAGGCCGAAAGCGTTGTGTGTTAAATGTGTGCGCTGTGCGCAGGGCATGCGTCGCCTCCAAGAAATGGCATACGGTGTGCCTAAGTGCGGATGTCGATCCATGTGGGAGAAGCGCGTTGACTGCGGGTTTAGCTGAATATTATCTGGATGTAGCTTTGGTGACAAATTAACTAATGTGAGATTAAACTAAGCGATTATCTTAATAAGCGTGTTGTGGAGACTAGGGCACTGTCTCCCCTTGCCACTTCTGATGGATTACTACCTAGAAATTATTATTCGAGTCTATTCCGCGACTCGTTGATGGCGGGGTGATGGTGCCCTACGAGGATACCTACTCTCGGGTGTATTCGCCTATCTCTCACTAAACTGAGGGTTGAGTGTATCTCTACCCCAGCCCAATCTTTCACAGCGCTTAAATATTCTAACCTTAATTGCCACCCCTCGGAATCAGGTCTTCTGTTCTTGAATTGATCGAGGTCCTTCCCATCCAGTCCCTGGGCATCCTCATATCTCGATCTCGGATGCGGTAAAATCATGCAATGTTGGCGGACATACATGTATATAAATCCGCGAATATAAAGCGGATACTAATAAGTCACTTAAATCTTGAATAATATAAAATCCAAAATCTTAATCCATGCAATCGTGATTTGACAAAACCACTAGATGTGAATCTAGAACATCTTGAACTTGATTACTGCATAAACAATCTATAAACGTCGACTGAGTTTTAGAAAGACAAAAAATACAAAAGCAAGTCTCATCTCCGCTGATCTCGATCGCTGCTGCTATGCTTTCCGTGCCCTAGTCCGTACGTTTTTTGATACCCCTCGATTTCTGGTCCCTTAGCTTTTAATGATGTTGAGACAGAATTCGCGCTGAAGTCGCGACGTTGGCCACTTGTTGACTTCCTCTTCTTGTTGACCAGACGTCGCGACGTTCCTGCGAGATTTATGCTCTTGCTTATACGCTTAAAATGGTCTCAAAGCGCCCGTTCCACCAGCTATTCACACAGAATGCAAGAATCAGATATCGAGCTATAAAATGCATATTTACTGTAAAATAAAGCTAAAACCATAGAACAGATGCGGGTATGGCATGAGAGTTTTATGCACTCATCACACCCCCAAACTTAGCTTCTTGCTTGTCCCCAAACGAAGCCGACTATAAATGGACACCTGACCTACATCGCATAAACTAACACTAGGATTGTGATGCACATGCTGACAGACGAAGGATCAAAATGGACCGACTCACAAATCTTGCCTTTTTGTTGAACTGAGTTTGTAAGGGTGTTCGACTTTCGAAGAATTAGTTTGAACTTGGTGCGGTTGATCGCACCTCGACCTCGAGGTATTCAATGGCCTTTCCTAAGGACCCTCATTGCATTGAATAAATGATCTCTAGTATTATGCCTTGGTTCGACACTTTAAACGGGTTCAACTCACCTGGTTGGGAGAATCACAACTCTTGAAGGATAGAAATGCACCGTTTGTAGTCAATAAACATACCCGCGCGTGAAGAAAAACTAGTGCCCGTAGAATTTGTACTAGAAGTGTTCGTAGTGGGGATTGGTTGAGGCTCCCCACCCGATTGGTTAAGGGCACGGGCATTGATTCCCCTCGAACTTCACCCCCAGAACACTCAACTAAACCTAAGACCCCTAAAATTTGTAGAAACTTCCATCTTACATCCTATGTGGGCAATGAGTCAATACGTTGACAGTTGGCTCGGGGCATTAGGCTTTGAAGGCCCTCGGTGTGCGCAGTCGATTAGAGAAGATCCCACTTATCTGTTCATATGTTTCTTCTCTTATTTATTTATTATTATTATTTTTTTACTTGGGGCTCGAAGGCAATCCTCTTTTATTTAGGGTGTCCCATCACTTTTGTGTTTAGAGACTCCCAGGGTTTGTTGAACCGTAGTAGTTGGGCTCGGCGCCTAGGCATACCCTAGAGGTCAATTGTGTGTGACTGTGATAGTCTCATTGAAAATGGTTTCTTAAGTATCCCGGAGGTGATTCACTTTGTCTCCCTACCTATTCAACCTGAAACTCTCGAGCATCTAACACCCTACGAATCCTTTCTGGATTTATACTATGTTTGTCCATGATGATTGTGGACTCGGTCAAAAGAGATCCTTGACTCTCAAGCATGGCATCACGCTCACACCACCCAAACACATCTCAACGTCAACATATCCTAATACCAGGGACTCCCAGTGACTAGAAACAACAAAACAGAAGAATAACCTACCATAAAAAAACATAAAATAAACATAAAAAAACATAAACTAAACACAGGACTCGACGCAGGAAAATAAAACATAAACTAAACCTGAGCTAAAGTAGGGTGCGAAAATAAAATGGCCCAACACAAGACCTTAGGCTATCTAAGCGAGCTTAGATCACCACCCGCACCCCCAAGCGGATGTGTCTAAGTGTCCCCACTAGCTTCAAAGAACAGAGAGGGGTGGGCTTTCACGGCAATCGGACGTGTCGCTGCGGCGGCGGTGGCTGGTGGAAGCGAGGCTGGGTGGCTGGTCACGGAGGAATTTGCGATTTTGGAGAATGGTCGCTGATTGCTTGGGCCAGTGCGCATGTCAGCCAGGGCCCTCCATATCTGGATGTAGGGGACTCGGGTGCTCCCATAAGGTCCTCGTCAGTAAACCGCCAGAAGCGGGTGAAGTCAGGGCGAGCACGGGTCTTCTAGGTCGAGGATGGGGTGGACGAGGCCTCCTCAGGGTTGGTGTGGGGGTGGTGGGTGGTGGAGGGACCCAGCATCACCTGGGGATCGATCGGAGGTCAAGCAGCTGATCTCACCGAGAAGCCCATCCCTCGTCCGGGGTTCATTGCCCCAGTCCGTACCTCCTCGGTGCGTGGTACACCGGTTTGTCACGATTGACCATTAGAGCTTGTAGGGTGCCATCACGCCTCATTGTCCTCTAAGGGCACCCCGGCTCGCTTGCATAGGCCGTATATGAGAAAGGGGTGCCTTAGGTTCATTTTTGTGTCTCGGTTATGGAGGATGGCATCCTCATGGCACCTTGACATCAGAAAGGTATGTCACCAGATGATGGCGTAGTTGAGCAAGGCACGCTTGGCAGTCACCTCACACACGTTCGTCGTCGGAATGAGACGTGACGTGATGAAGTGATGCCACACCTTGGGAACTCTCGCCAATGTTTGTATGAAGTGCGACGTGCCCTTCACTATTGAGCTTCGCTCACCGGCCGTTAGTTGGGACCACGGGGATCTCGGGGTGGTCGTGCGACTCATGGGCGATCAAAGGCTGGGTGGGATGGGGTCAAGATTATAGGTGGTTGATGAGTGCGGCGAGAGTCTACCAACCTCCACGCACCAGACCTTTTCACGCGACATGGGAGGTGAGGTTGGCGTAGAATTCTCATACCACACTTGTCCTGGACGAGGTGGTTGGCATAGCGCTCGCCATCCCTTATTCACAATGGTCTTCCTGAAAGAGTGGATGGGGTGGTGGGGCCCTTTCTTTGATAAGGACCAGATCTTACAAATGGTGCCAAACCTATGACACCTTCATTGACAAATTTGGTGGTGAATTAGTCGGATCCTCACTAGCGAGCCAGTTAGCGGTCGACTTTCTTGCATGCGACGCTGGGTGTAGGGGTGGTGCAGACCTCCTAAGCACTAGGGGCGCCTTAGGGGCCGAATGTACTGAGAGAGGCAACTCTAGGTGACTGGTTAAATAATTGAGCACACAGGGTGCATAAAAATTTGAGAAGAGTAGAATGGCATCGGGGGAGGCGCACGACCTCCTAGGTGCACCCTAGGCTCTAACCAGACCTAATGGTGGGGACCAGACAGTGCCGACCCACAAAAATGTCGAACTCACTGGGAGCGAGCAGGAGGCAGGGTTGGGGTGCCCGAGGTTGTGATGGGCATGAGACGGGGGTGGAGGGTTGCATGGGAGGGGCGGCGAGGTGGTGGTAGATGTGACCAGGGTGGTCGGAGGCTACAACAATGGAGGTGCGGGAGGGTTCCAACGAAATTTGGGTGTGGGTAGGACAAAAATATGGAGGCTTTTTAGTCAATCGCGGGGAACGCGTCGCGTCGGTGGGTTCAGCGTCGGTGGCGTTCACGGGGACAAGGTTGCCAACGTTGTTGAGATCGGCGTCGCGGCGTTCGAAGGCTGCTATAAATCCAGCGTCCGCGATGTTGGGATCCAGCGTCGCTGACGTTCCGAGTGGTGAGCTGACATGTGTGACGTTGAGATCCAGCGTTGCGACTTTTAGAGGTGTAGCTGTAGCGTCGCGTGATTGCGGATCTCCAACGTTAGGCATTGGCCAGGCTTGGTTTTCATGGTTCGGGCAACGTCGCGGCGTGACAAGAAAGGACAAAATGAAAAATTCAATATTTTCAGTTTTGAAAACCCCCTTTGAATGTAATTTTTTTTACCCTTCACGCATAAAAATGATCTTCTCGAGCGGGTCATCCATGCTCATTGCTACCTCGGGACCTGAAAGCAGACAACCAAAAGAGAATTCCGATTACGGAAGGAGACATAAAACCAAACCAAAATTAAAACAAACAATAAAAATTAAACTATGGAAAGAAAAATTTCAAGAGAAGCATGGGTTGCCTCCCAAGAAGCGCTTTGTTTAATGTCGTTATTTCGATGACCACGAATCTTAGTGGTAACAAGGAACCCAGAACATATGACTTCTTATTATACTCCTTCTGGTGTGCTCAGTGGAATGGTCTGCTTATTCGCATGGAACTCGCCCCCAAAGTACGGCTTCAATCACTGGGTGTTAACTTTGAATGTTCCTTTCTCTGGATGCGTAACTTCCGCTCCTCCATGTGAAACTTGGAGTCCTTGATGAATGGTCCTGACCATCTTGGCTTTAATTTCCCTGGAAAAAGTTTGAGTCGGGAATTAAACAAGATGACCTGTTGCCCCGCCTCGAATTCTTTCTTGGCGATATGTTTTTCGTGCCAGGCTTTCGTCTTTTCCTTATATATGCGACCATTCTCATAAGCCTCATTGCGAGGTCGATCGATTCAGATTGTAGCATCAGCTTCTCTTTGGCTAATGTACTGTCCATGTTCAACTGCCGAGTTACCCAGTAGGCTCGATGCTCCAATTCCACCGGCAGGTGGCATGCTTTCCCCATAAACAATTTGAAATGGCGACATACCCAATGGTGTTTTAAATGTTGTTCTGTATGCCCAGAGTGCATCCTCAATCTTTTTGACAGTCCTTCACGAAGCGTAGTATTTTCTCGAATGGACTTGATTTCTCGATTCGATACCTGCGCCCATTTGTGCGTGGGTGGTATGAGGGTGTGCGATGTCTCACTCTATCTTGTGCAAGACTTTGTCAATCATCTTATTGCAGAAATGGGTACCGTTATCACATGTCGGTGCTCGAAGTCTTAGAACGGTGAGAATGTGGTACGGGAGGCGGGCGACATACAACATCATTGGTGCGGTCGGTATTGCTTCAACCCACTTAAGTGTAATCTCTGCCCGATAAGATGTAGTTATTAAAGGAAATGGACGATGAAATCCGTCCCCATACGTCAAACGGCTACACTTTGAATTGTGTGTGCATGGCGAGTTTGTCACTCTAGAAATGCTCCCGTTCGGTAGCATTTGTCACGAAGTGGTGGATGCGAATTGATGGGCATCCTTGAATAGCTAGACGATGAAGCAGTTGAAGTACCTTGGGTAGCGTTCTCGTGGCCAGAAATGCTAAGTGGTAAAAGTGTGGCGGTGGTTGAATCTTGTCCATTTCATCTTGAACATCTCACGATCACTTGGTCAACACAATGCAGTATAGAATAGGTTCCTCCCGGTAGTAGTGTTTCAAGTGTCAGAAAGACCTCTTCTGTTTATAGCTAAGTGGAGGGATCACCTTGTACAAATAATTCACGTAGTCGGAAAACCATGGAAATGCTTTTGTCTTCCCAAGACAAAAAAATCATCCATGAAGACCTCGATTGTTTTTTCAACCATATCGGAGAAAATGGCGATTATACAGCGTTGGAATGTGCCCGACGCATTGCACGGCGAAGAGACATCGCAGATCTGCAGATGTACCATGGGGACATGTGAATGTCATCTTCTCCTGATCTTTAGGGGCTATACTTAATCGATTGTAGATTTGGAATATCCATCCAAAAGCAATAGTATTCGTGTCAGGCAAGTCTACTCCAACATTTGATCCGAAGCGACAATGGGAAATGGTCTTCCGAGTAGCCTTATTAAGTTTAGATGGTGATACAAATTCTCCAGCCGGTATTTGCTCTAGAGGTAATGTATTTATTCTCGGTTCATGGTTGTTCTCCTTTTTAGGCACTAAGGCACTACAATGCTTGGACTTACCCGTACACTATCGGAACTAGGATAAATAACCGGTATCTAGCCACTTTAATACCTCATGCGGACTACCTCTTTCATAATTAGATTCAGTCTCCTCTGTGCTTCCACTTTGAAGGCTTCAGCCATCTTCCAACAAAATTCGATGCATGCAGAAAGTGAATCCTTTTCCGTGACGGGGAGACCATGCGGCGCATTTTGTGATCTCTGGTACCCTCGATAACTTATCTTCCTCTATTGCTGTCAGGGACATGGAAATAATCATTGGTAAGGTGGAACGGTCCCGGATAGGCATACTTAGGATAGCTGGGTAATGGCTTTCTCCGTCTTGGTGGGCATTCAGCGGTCTTGGTTTAGTATTTTCACCTAGAGATTCAAAATATTTCCTTCTATTGGGTTCGAAGGAATCCATCCATTTTACATACTCCTCAACCTCTTCTCCCATACTCTCTGAATCACTCTGTACCAGGCTAGCCTCCAAAGGGTCAGTGAGACCACTTTGGCTAGACATTATAGCCTCTACGGTCTCTGTCATGAAGCATGTATCACTCTCTACCGGGTGTCTCATAGCTTTGAACCACGTTAACTTGACTTCATCTTCACGCACCCTCGATTTTAGCTCTCCCCTGCGAGACATCAATCATTGCCACTGGTTGCAAGAAGTGGTCTGCAGATTATGGGTATTTCTTTATCTTATTCCATATCTATCCTGATGAAATCTGCTTTGGGAAGATGAACTTGTCAACCTTCCTAAGACATCTTATCACCCTCTTGGATGCTTTAAGGACACATGCGCTAGCTGGAGTGTGTTGTAGTTGGACGAGCCACCTAACCCCCCCAAGCGTCTAAATATGGATAGGGGCATGAGATTATGCGGTGCCCCGAATCATAAAGCTCTCTTAAAGATAGCGTCGGCTAAGGCGGATGAAGTGAAACCGCCTCGGGTTCTTTAGCCATGGAAGCCTTTCAAGGACGGCACTACATTCCCGCTAGGGTTAATCGCTTCGAATCCAGCATTCTTATGTGACAAGATGTCCTTCATAAATTTGACATAACTTGGCATTTGTTCCGCAGCACAAGAACGGAATGTTGATATGCAATTTTTCTCGAATACTTCCATAAACTGCGAACTTCTTTATCCAAATTTTTGCGCTTCTTTAGACGCTGGGATAATAAATTAGCTATGGGTGGGCAACTTTGCTTCAGTTTCTTCTCCCACAAACTTTTTCTCGCTGTTCCCTCTCTGTATTATCATTATGATCGGTCCGATGACTTTCCCGCCACTCCTCTGCCGCTGGGTCACCAGACCGGGCCAATTCTCTACCACTTCTAAATGCGGATCGCTTACTGTTCATTCCTCGCCTCGGTTTACTCTCCGAGTTGCTCGGGTAAGGAACTCACGCTTTTGTCAATAGATTAATATCGGCCCATCTCGCACCTCTAAATTCTCAACTACGTCGCTGACGTCTAATCGGGTGGTTGAAGCCGTATATTCGCCTGTTCTTATCTACATAAAGGCGTGATGCGAGGTGAGCATTGGCAAGAAGGGCTCTGCTCCAAGTCCACCATTTTTCTGGAGGTGGCTCATTTATCAGATGGTGGCATGTTGTTTTGATTGTTCCCTCCATCCATAAACTGACTGCTCGACCATTCCGAAAGTATTACACCACCCTCGCCTTGATTTTGCCCGACAATCACCGGGCCTAAGCATCGACCCCGTCACGCGGGTCGACTCTTATTAAACCTCGATACATACCGGGCCCGTTTCATCAAGGTTGTGTCCCGACTGCATTCTCAGGTCGGGCCGTGTCGCCCTCCATGTAATTCACACAACCCCAGCGTAAGGTCTCAGATGGCATTCGCAGACTGCTGTCTAATCACCGCTTAGTAAGTCGTAAGCATAATGAGAAATCTGATTGGTCGAGAACCTCAAGATCTCAGGCGCCTATGGCCTTCACTCGTATTCTAGTCTCTAGCTACTAATTGTATATTAGTAGCGCCGGCTTTCCCAAGATTTCATGCTCGTCTATGGTCTTCTTCATTAGCGCACCTCCTGTCGAGGTATCAATCAATCGCTTCAATGTGATTCCATGCATCACATTATAGAAAGTATGGACTTGCATCCATCTAAATGTACCGCGGATAAATTTCCTCGGGTCAGCTTATGAAATCTATCCCATGCTTCGCTAGGTTCTCCTTCATTGCCTAAAAGTATTGATCTCCCCGCACCAATCGTGGCATGTGAAACCCCGAGAAAATTGAATTTTCTAAAAGGAAAAATCAGAATTTCGATGAAAATCCAAAATTTTTCAGACTCGGTCGACGTAATCTGATTTCACTAAGAAATCGTCTCACGAAATCTAGCTACCATGTCGAATTTCGTCGAATTCCGAGATAGTCGGAATTTGCACGTTTTTCGAGGCATCGAATATTGGGTGCCGTAAAACAAAATATGATTTTACAAAAGTCACACATAACATGTACTCATATGACACTAGTTTCATGAGTAGATAGATGATGGAAATGGATCACGAGATAGTGCCAAATGTCAAAATAAAGGAAAGAAGGACATAGATGTCATTTTGGAAATTTTAACCCAGGAAAACGACAAAAATAATGCATAGTGTCAACTTCCTACAATTAAAGGGGAGAAAATGCAAGCAGCAAGGCAGAGATGCAGTGGCTGAAAATGGTGATTTTCTTTTAGAGAGAGAGCACCTTCTCTCTAAGATCCCGGGCGATCGGACCGTCTGATTTCGTCGGGCCAAGAAGTAAAGCGGTTTTACGCAGCAAGGGCTTCACGTGGGTACCGGTTTTAAGGATTTTCGACAAACTCCGTGAGGTAGGGGTTTTATCATCTTGTTTTACTCTTCATTTAAGTACTTTGTAGATGATTCGGTTGGTTTGAGGCCTTGAATGAAACAAAGTTGATCGGTCCCAAAACTCGGGACCGAAGTGGGAAAAAAAACCAGTTGGGTAGTCGGTATTTGTCCACGGACTGTTTAGGTGCCTAATGGTATAATTTATGCCATAAATTGTGCTTTGGTATGTATGAGGCCGGGAATGGCCATGGAGTCGGGTTCCTGAAAATTGGAGCCAGGTGTTGGAAGTAGTGTTTGTGAGCTTGATGGCAGGGTTTCTTGTTCACGTGAATGGCTATGAAATATATTTTGTGAAAATGTGTTTGGTTGAGTGATTCAAATTGAATTGCTCGTGTGCGATCAGTAGCCACAGCGAGCTAATTTTTGTGTAATGGATTGAGAAATTGTTTAGAAGAATGGCTTGAGTTGTATAGGAAATTGAATAAGTTAATCACGTGATTTTAAATGTATTAACAAAATGACATAATTATATAAATTGTAATTGTGTTTGCTGTAGGCCCTTGGAGATGATAATGTGTGAATTGCTCAGAGTGAGGCTAATTTGGGTGATGGTTGATCAATAGTGAATGACATGTGTTGTGAGTCTGAAATTGAGAATGTTGCGTATTGATATATTGGTTGAAATGGCATAATGCATTTTCATATGCACTGGGTAACCTAGAAATTATATGTGAGTGCATGACAAGAATTTTCTGAAAAACGAACATGGTTGTTAAAGGAATTTCATAGGATGATTTTTCGAAGAATGGGGTTGGGAGAAGGTCTAACAGATCATTTCAGATGAGGACCATATTTGTTTCGGAAGTTCTCGACATTAAGCCTCGGAGAGTAGTCTATATTTTTATCGAAACTCGGTAGTGTATTTTCAAGAATAACAAGTTTTGTTTTGAAAATGATGTTTTCTCATACATGGCTTAGGCAAGTGTGAGGGAGTCGGTGAGGACTCGAGACATGGGAACGGGCATTTAGACATTCAAGTAGAATCACGTATTTACTTGAGTGTGTGTTTAAATTGGATCATTACATATGCACTTAGGTGGGGAGTAACCCATTTAGGGTGATTCCACTACTGGGCATTAGCTGCGCCTATGGGGAATATGTTATTTCGAATGGGGGCGTTGATGTGACTCATCTTAGAGGCCGATTGAGAAGAAAGCCGGTTTGTGGCTTTGATGGTATTTTAGTTGGATACATGTATTAGAATTTTTTTCATTTTAATATATGTTGTATAAGAGTAATTTATTAACTCTTGAACCATGTGAGATATATGTATTTGGTTGGAATATGTTTGTGTGAGTATTGATGCGGGGGCCCAGTGGCCATTTTACCTCATTTTATTCATATGTGGACCATTAGTCGTTGGGACGGGATATGTATCTTGGGTAGAGCTCCGTACAAAGGGAGATACGCTTGATTTTCTATAAGCGGTGTCGGGTAACGAAAATCACCAGGCAGCTCCGGCTGGATTGTGGGTTGTCCGCGGTTCCAGAGAATGGGGTGTCACGGCTGGTATCACCAACTAAGGTAAGCGATTACCTTGGGAGCTCGGTGGAGTGTATCCATGGTATGGTTACGTGCGGGCTGCGGCAGTATCAGGCTAAGGTGAGCGATTACAGCAGGGCTTGGTGGTGTAGAACTTATGTAAAGGAAAACCTGGGTTGAGGGGACTTGGGTGAGCGAGTCATTAAGGTGTAAGAACGTCACCACTTGGTGTGGCTCGATGTTAGGGTTAGGTATGTGATTACCTAGGAAGTCACGGGACAAGAGTAGAACACTGCATGCATGGCGTTTATGTGTGATTGGGTGTATAACATGTTGATTGTTATGTGGTGTGCTTGATTGTTTGATGGTGTTGTGTGAACATGGTGTTGTGATTGGTGTGTGCTTGGGTAAGTAGCACATAGGAAAAAATAAAATAAAATAAAATAAAATAAGAGAGTGTTGAGCAATAGGGTTAGTGTGGGAGGTTGAAATTTTTGAATGGCTTGAATTCAGGAAATAAACGAAAAAATATATATATAATAACATTTTTTTAGGTGGTTTCGATGGCGGAATGAAAAAAAAATGATGAGAAATTTTCTAAGGTTTACGATTGTGTAAGCTGGAAAAAAATAAAAAAAAAATAAAAAAAAAATAAAAATAAAAAAATGTTATAAAATCAAATGAAATAAATCTTTTTAAAAGCAAAGAAATTCTAAAATACAAAATTTTTGTCGAATATGATTTAATAAAATGAAATTATTGTCTTGCATTACCTACGAATGCATGAACATAGTATATAAGAATTTTATGGAATGAATCTGGCGGAGATATGGTTACGCCTTAGTGATCTTGTATTAGAATTTAACTTGCCATTTGACTTGTGTGAATTGTTAGTCGCGGGGGGAGGGCGTGGGGTCGTCCACGAGTTGCGGTTAGGCCTGCAAACTTGCCGTGATTTGTTGGCGTAAGGTCTGGTTCGCTATCGCACGGGCATGTGCAATAGTAGACGAGGCGGGTGGCGCGACTCAGCGTTTAGAAGCACATCGTATCAACGATTTGTAGAGGAGGTAGATGACATACGGGCATCGAAGATGGGGTGTTGATGCTAAGAGGAAGGAAGATTCATCTTTTCAACTGGGAAAGAAGCAGAAGACTTTCGTTTCACAAGGATATTCAGGACAAGACCAAGGCCAGGATGAGACATTTAGTCAGGTAGAGCAGATGGTGTGTTATTTATGCCGACATCCTGAACACTTTCGACAGGATTGCCCACGGAGGCAGAAATCCCAAGGGTATGGGACACCTTAGTCCCGATCATCATTGAGGCAGGTTAAGGTTGCCCCGGTCGGGATGGGCGAGATGGTGTGCTACCATTGCCTTGGCTCGAACATATGAGGAGGATTGCCCCGAGCGGGGATCTGGGGTTTTGGGATAGCGTAGTCAGTCGTGATGGGGCAGGGAGAGGACACGGTTGTTCCTCCGCTAATATGGATCGGGGGAACCAATATTGGTTCAAAGGTGCCACCGGCACTGAGTACTTCTCAGACGGGTCCGCTAGGCCGGAGCCGGGCGCGGGTCGGGGTGGGGCGGGATTCTGGCCCAGAGTTGGGTCGATTTGGGTGGATGGCGTGTTACCATTGCCTCGGCTGGGCACGGGAGCGGATTGTCCTAGGAGGTAGAGATCTCATGGTGCAGAGACCGAGCGTTCAGATCAGTCGGATGAACAGGGTACGTTTCTACTCTCGCACTTGTTGATTAGAGTAGCGTTTGAATTGGATGCATCATGTTCATTCATTAATGCATCTTGTGTGATAGGTTTGGGCTTAGAGGTTAAGGCCTTTAGAGAGATGATGGGAAATTCTTCCTTAGGATATAGGGTGAGAGTTGGTCAGATGTATCGAGATCGTGAGTCAGGGATCTCAGTGATTCTGCTCATGGTGGACCTTAGAGCGGTAGACAGAGTGGGTGTTGATGTCATTCTTGATATGGATGAATTGACAGCCATCGGGTTGTCAGTAATTGGGACATGGCCCAGGGTTGTCATGCAGGCACGGTCTTGGAGTGGGGTTAGGTTACATATGCCGCGTGGTTGGATGCGTATGGGGCGTGGAATTTCGGGATGAAATTCTTTTAGGAGAGAAAAATGTGAAACCAGAAAGCGAATTTTCTGAAAAATGGCAAAATTGTAATTTAAAGTGTAAAAATCCGAAATTTTCTAGATCTTGGATGATGAAGCAGTTTCCAGTTGGAATCGTCTCGTAATCCCAAATTTCTGCGTTGAATTTCGTCGAATTAAGTGATGAATTTATGCGTTTTGAGCATCGAGTATTGGGTGCCATAAAAGCGAAGAAATATGATGTGACAAAGTCACACATAACATGCTCATGTGACACTAGTTGCATGGTAGAGTGATGAAATGGGCCAATTTGAGATAGTGCCAAATGTTAAAATAGTGGAAAGAGGGGACATAGATGTCATTTTAGAAATTTTAAATGAGGAAAATGACAAAATATTGCATAGTGTCATCTTCTACAATTAAAGGGGAGAAAAACGTGAAGTAACGGGGAGAGATACGTGGCTGAAAATGGTGATTTTCTTTTAGAGAAACACCTTCTCTCTCTAAGGTCAGACGTCGGATCGTGAGTTTCGTGTTAGGGCGAGAAGCAAAGCGGTTCTACGTAGCGAGGGCTTCACGTGGGTACCGGTTTTGAGGAGTTTCGACAAACTCCGTGAGGTAGGGGTTTTATCCTACTTTTTTACTCTTGATTTAAGTACTTTGTTGATGATTCGGTTGGTTTGAGGCCTTGAACGGCCGTTTGATCGGTCCCAAAACTTGGGACCGAAGTGGGAAAAATTTAGAAACCCAATTGGATTGTCCGTGACTGTCCACGGACTGTTTGGGTGCCTAATGGTATAATTTATGCCATAAATTGTGCTTTGGTATATATGAGGCCGGGAATGGCCATGGAATTCGGGTTCACAAAGTGGAGCCAGGTGTTTGGGTAGTGGTACAATGAGCAGTAGCTTAGGGTTTCTTGTTCACGTGAATAGTGTTTATGAAATATATTTTGTGAGAAAATGTGTTTGGTTGAGTGATTCAAATTGGTGCTCGTGTCGTTAATTAACCCTTGTGAGCTAATTTTTGTGTAATGGATTGAGGAAATTGTTTAAGAGAATGGCTTGAGTTGTATAGGAAATTGAATAAGTTAATACATGATTTTAAATGTGTTAACAAAATGACATAATTATATAAATTGTAATTGTATTTGTAGGCCCTTGGAGATGATAATGTAGATTGCTTAAATTGTAGGCTAATTTGGGTGATGGTTGATCAATAGTGAATGACATGTTGTGAGTGCAAAATTGAGAATGTTGCATATTGATATATATATTGGTTGAAATGGCGTAATGCGTTTTCATATGCCTTTGGGTAACCTAGAGCTAGGTGTGAGTGCATGACACGAATTTTACGAAAGCGAGCATGGTTGAAGGAATTTCACAGGATGATCTTCAGGAGAATGAGGTTGGGAGACGGTCAGCCAGTCATTTGGATGAGGACC